>JAABKK020042269.1:0-13056 GCA_011634745.2 Catotricha subobsoleta | reverse complement strand
CCTTATTGTATTATGCAGTAAGGATCATAATTGCTCAAAAAAAATTATGGAGATTGCCGCTTTTGGAAATAGACCCCCCAAATATCCTTTTTTTAAGCGAAAGTACAGACAAAAATGCTAAATTTTATAATAATTTTAAAAAAGAAAATGAAAATTAATAAATTAATTAATTAATTTTCACATTTTGATAAATTGGTAGTGAGAATTGTTTAATATTTGCTTCAGCGCTGCTACCTAAGTGGATATAAAATGATTTAAAGACAAAGAAAGTTGTTGTGACAATAAAAGGTAGTTGTTTTAAAAAAATAAAATAAATTAAAAAAGAAAACAACTGATTAAATTAAAAGAAAATCGAACAAAATTTAATATACAATTAGTTTTCAAAGTCTTTATAAAATAAATATTAAGAGTATAATTACATCATGGGCTCGGTTTATCCAACATTTAAACCATAATTATAAAAGAACTAATATTAAATACCTCAATTATGGTATTATGGTACTAATTAAAATATAATTTATTTTGTATAAATTATATTTTAAAATATTCAAATATTTTCCAAAAAATAAAAACGAAAGAAAGATAGAAAACACTTAATTTCTTATTTGAGATAAGAAAAAATGATCAAAAAGAATCATGCATTTCACTTAACTTGATGATCTAATATTATTAATTGAAATATTTTAATGTTTTGATAATAATATTAATTACTTTAGGTTTTGTCTGTAGTAGTGCTGTGCGCAAATACAAAACATTGGATAACTTGTAAAAATGTTTTCATTCGAACAACAAAAGTACATATAATAATTAATGATGCAACAATCAAGTCATTATCGGTAAATATGTAACTAAACTTCACATAGAATTTGCTCCGTCAAAAATAAATGTTTAATTCTCTTGTGTAAATATTTGCTTGGAATACAAAATATTTAGATTATTTTCTCTTAGATTAAAAAAAATTAAAAGAATTTCGGATTTTTTACGATTTTGAAGCGGGATGAACCATTAGTTTTTTTTTTTATTAATTGATTATTATTAGGCAAAAAATTGAATTAACGAAAACCTCAAAATCATTAATTTTTTAAATGCGATTAATTATTATATTCGTTTTTAGTGAGAAAAATAAAGAAACAACAACAAAATTTATAACTAACTAATGAATTATTATTATTATTATTATGTATTATTATATTCTTATGTATTTAATGTGTATAGATATAATTAAACGATTATTCACTTCTTTCAATAATTAAAATATTAATTAATTTTTACTGTAATTCTAATTAAAAACAAACAAAAACAAAAATATTAGGCACATAACAATTAATTATAGTAAATTTATATAAAAATTAAATAATAATAAATTAAGAATAATTTAGTTATTCATATTATTGATAATGTATTTGGAGACAAAATACAATACTTATGCAAGAAGAAAGAATAAATTAAAAAGTAAACAAAAAAAAAAAAACAAAAAATTAAAAACAAAAAAAAAATTAAAATAAAATAAACAAAACGAAAAATGTTATAAATTATATTTTATATATATTAAAAAAAAAAAAAAAGATAAAAGATTTTATGTTACGTTTTTGTTTTTCAAGATTATTAGTAATTTTGATAATTTATTATTAATAACTTACATTTGATAAATCCAGCCAATACATTTTATGTTTTAATAATATATTCAATAATTAAAGAATGTAAATTCCGTTACTTATATTTTCTTTTTTTTGATCATATTCCGTAGTTTCAAATATGAATTTTATTAACAAATATATTTTAAGGGTGACTTTTAAGATCATTACCTAATTTTGTGTCACGTGAGATTGAATTACATATATATAAAAAGAAAAAAAAATCTACTTTACATTTACGAAGTAAAATTAATTAAAATTAAATTGAATCGATTTAGATGTGAAATAAAGTGACTGGGTATCAAATTTGTATTTGCCTTCGCATAATTCAATTTCGTAAAAATGACCAATTAATAACACAGTTAAGATTTATATTTATAGAGAATGTGATTGGAATAGAATCATTATTAACAAATACAAAACCAATACTTTTATTTCAAACAACAACAAAAATATAAATATATATATATTATTCACTAGAATTTACCTAGAAACTCTGATTGAACAATTGAAAACTTAATGTTTTTTATTGTAAGCGATGAGAAAAAGTCGTATTTGTAACATTAGTTTTAATTGCACTTAAACATATACAGTTAGAGGAATAAAATGATCCAATTGAAATGTTTCTAATAAAGTAGTAGAACTTTGAACATTATTTACAAATAGATGTTTGAAAATATGTTTTTGGTTAAATTTTAGGCTTTATGAATAAAATAACATAAAATATTCTGTTGTTGATGTTTTTATATAATTTGCTTATGAAATTTAATTGTAGTAGTCCTTTGTTTTTGATAATAACTATGTTTTCAAATTACAGCATTAGAAATAAGATTTATAGATAGTAGAAAAAAACTATATATATAGAAAAACGAAAATCAAAACGGAAATGATTCATGAATTGGAATTATTGGTTCTATTTAGCATTAACCATAGTTGATTCGATTTATTTGTGAAACTTACTTATTACCTATTACTATTTGCATTAAAATCATATTTGAATATTACGGTTCTCATTTAAATGCTGAAAATGCAACTATTATATTAATTTATTCGATATTAAAAACGTCAACAACAAAATAATAATACCACGTTGACCATCCAAATAAAAAAAAAAATAATTTCAATTAATTATAAATAATTATGAATATTTTATTTAAATAAATTTGAATTTAATATTATTTACATTTATTATTTTGTTTTTATAATATTTAATTTCTCATATGTCATTAGGGAAACATTTTCTGTGCTTTTTTTTTTAATCACAGTTAAATGGTAAAATTTCATTATAGGTACAGATTTATTTAAAGATCGAATGTGCATTGAGCTCGTCTTTAGTAATTCATTTTCAAACCAATTAAAAAATAATTATGTGAAATTTCAAACTTATTAATAAAAAAATTAAATAAATACTAGTCAATATGAGTGTACTCAACTCATATTGTAACACATGAATCACATAATCTAAAATGAAAGTAATTAAAACTGATAAATTTTAAATCAATAATGATTATTTTACCATTTAACTTATTTTCTCCGAATTCTAAATGTTAGAATTCATAAAGTTAAAGTGAAAAAAAAATAATCGAAAAAAATAATCAATATTTTATGCTATAATATTTATTAATTCATTAGAAATTATCAATATATTAAAATAAAGAAATAAAGCGATAATATTTAAAAAAAAAAAAAAAATATAGCAATTATTTTATTAAAAAGGAATAGTAATAAACGCCAGCTAAATTAAAATATATAAAAATACAAATAAAAATGTATGCGCCAAGTGCCTAATTTTTTTGTCAAATTGCGAACAATTTTTTTTTTTTTTATATCAACAATTTACTAAGGAATTTCATGGTTTTTATTTTAATTATTTTTTGATTAATTGTTTAATTTGCCTTTTTTTTTAATTATTAATATAGAATCATTTAGCTTTGATATCAAATATTAATTTGGATATTTACAGTTTTATCTTTGCGAAAAAGTATCTTCATTAATTTTAAAATTAATTAAAAAAAAAATAGAAAAACGCCGTTCATTTAATATAAAGTTTATATATTTTTGATTTGAATAAATTCAAGGAACAAGGAAATTTACCGGACACTGACATTTTGCTGGTAAATTTCTAAATTTTTATTTACGGTTTTCCATTTTCCATTTTTTCCAATTATGAGCAAGACTGAAGATTCTTTTTGCTTTTAATTTAAAATAATAATAATAATAATAATCACAATATTCTTGACATATAATTTTTATTAAAAATTGATCGCAAATTTGATAAAATAAGAAACAGTCAGTAATATTCAGTTTTGTAAAATTCTAGATTTAATGTAAATCATATTATTATTATTATTTTTTTCATCTAAAATTTTATATTTTTTTTTTTTTTATAAAAAATAAATTAATAATCAATAAAAAAAAAAACTTTTTATATAAATTATATCCTCAGAGGTATTTACTTATTAAGAGATGAAAAAGGAAAACTCAAAACACAAAACACATTTTCTGATTCGTGATAATAAAAAAAATAAATAAAAATAAAAAAAAAAAAAACATTAGTTAAGATATAATTATAATAATCTATTTTATAAAAAAAAAAGGTAAATAAACTAAGAATAATTATATGAGAATATTATTAAATAATAAAAAATTATGTGAATTTTAAAAATATTGGTAAAATTTGTTAGTGATGAGATTTAAATGGAAAACTTTATAACACACTCTTAAACACACACACACACACACACACACACACACACACACACACACACACACACACATCGCATTAAATGATTATTTACTATGAATAATATTGATTTTCGAAGGCTGCAAAAAGATTAATAAGAAATGGCAGCTCAATTGTTTAGCTCATTAGGATTGTATTTATTGTTTAAGATAATAATTGCTGAATTACACAATACTTTTGAATTTAAAAACGAAGAACGTATATCTTTTTGATATTAATGATCTCTCATAATATTTTACTAAAAACAAATCAGATCTTAGTGCTTACCGGATGCTTATTTAACTAATACTTTTATTAGTATGTCAGGCATGATTTTTTTATTATTATTTTTTTGCAGCCTAATAGTTAATAACAATTAGCATCATTTACCATTGTGATGATTACAAATCTCATGTAAAGAATCAACCAGCATACAAATTCAATAACGCTTACAAAAAAAATATTTATCTTCATTATAAAATTATCTAGATATCGATTCATCAATATTAATTAATAATAATTTCAATACACTAAACAAACAGTTTTATTATTCTTTTTTTTTCCTTTTCTCCGCATTTTCACTTGAATCAATCATTTAATTTTCATTTGATCAAAAAATCTAATTTAAAAAAATGAAATTAATGTCATTTCAATATGTCTATAATATTATTTAATATAATAAGAAGCGCATGGCGATTTGACAAAAAAATAAAAAAAAAAAAAAACAATTTCCTATTTTTTATTTTTTATTATGAACAAAAGAAATAAAAGAACACCTGAAGAACATAAGAATATTAATATTAATATTACCAACCAAACTATTACAAAAACACCATTACCTGTACATAATAATTAAATAAACAAAAATAAAATTAATTAAAAAAAAACAAAACACCATTCTACATGAAGTAATAAAGTATAGTTTTTTTTTAAATAACTGCAATTGATATTATTCCTATTTGTGGATTGGAATCGCAAGCAAATATTCGCTCTATGACTACAATATATAGAACGCAAAATACTTTTTTTTAACATTTTATTCTTCTGGTTTTATTGATATGTAATATATATATATAGTACATTTTCATTGATGTGTGTAATATCATTATTGCATTGCAAATTAGCGTTAACAATTCGATTTGGTGCAAAAAATCAATTATACCACAAATGTGTATTCAAATAAAAGCAATTGAATTTAATATGACCTCAATTGCCTGCTTTTGCTCAAATCATTATCCTTTATTTTTTTTATTTTTTTCATTTTAACAGAATTATATCGAAAAATATATTAAAAGGAAATATCAACAATTTGATTTCCACAAGAATCTATTTGAATTTTGATTATTGTATGATCTAAATTTCTGATAATTTATGGTTGATATTTCGATGAATCTATATTGTCTTTCATTTATACTAATTAGATTTAAATTTTTTGTCTCGTATACTTTCGAAAAGTTGAGTTTTTAACCTTTTAAACCTCACTGCTTATTCTGCAAACCTCATTTATTCAACATAAAAATTAGCATTTAATTAAGAAATAAAATAACACTGCAATCTAGGTTGATTTGTAGTTTCTTTGTGACCAAATTAATTTATAAATATATCATAGCATAATATTATTACTCAGTTCGGTAGTCGGTACACACAACACTTCTTCCTTATCCCAATCCAACACCACCACCAACAACAACAACAACAACAAATTAAAGTGCGTAAAATCAAAGAATAAGAGAAGTTTTTTGTTTTATTGTTAATTTCAATTTTAAATCAAATATTTTTAATAAGTAAAAAAAAAAAAACACTAGACATCAGGAAATAAGAAACTTAATAACTAAAAAAAGAGATGTAAATAAATAAAATATATAAATATTAATGTGAGAGAAGGAGGTAGGTATTTATCATAATCAATTTGGAAATATTTTTGAATAAAACATTATTTATTCAAAAAATAAAAATAAAATAACTGACAAAAGATACAAAATGGAACACAAAAGCAAAATGTATAAAAAAAAATGTATAGTAATTATCTAATTATTAAATAAAAAACTGGCTTAAAAACATAATAATTAATGCACATTAAGACAAAAATATATATATAGGTATATATATATTTCTATATATACATATATAAATAAAATAATTATTATAATTGTGAATAATAAATATAAAAGAAGAAATTATATTATTATAATTGCAAAATTAAAAATACTAAGCAAAACCTTAGAATATAAAATTATATTAATAAATTCAATAAAAAAGAAAAAGAAAAAAAAACCGATACACACACATGCACACACAAATACAAAGCAAACAATCACACAACAGCCAGACACATTTTTCAAGAACACATAAAATCCATAAAACAAATAAAATATTATTGAAGGAGTTGAATTAATTTAAAATTAGAAATATATACTTAAAATAAAATGAAATTTGTGCGACTTTTTTTTCTATTCTTTTTTTTTTTTATTTTTATTTTTTTTAATAATTATTTTATTACAAAAACTTAATAATAATATAAAAAACCGTTTTTGTTTTCTTTTCTTTTATATATAGAGCTATAATTCGATATAGAAATGTTTGCTCTTTACACGTGTCGTTTAAGAAATTTTTGAGCAACAATAAAAAGAACAAATGCATAAATTAAAAACAAAATTTAAATTAAATGAATAATGATTTACGAGAATGTTAACATTATAATAATTATTTTAAATTATTAATTAAATATTTTCGTCATTTAATTTTAATTTTTAATTTTAATTATTTTTATTAATTACAATTATTTAATAAATGAAGCAACTTAATTACTGAAACTACCTATCTAACGCATTAAACAAAAAAAAAAAGAAGAAGAAAAAAAATTATTACAATATCAAAATTATTACTAAAAAAAAAAAAAAAAACTATTAACTGAAAAACATAAAAAAATAAATTTAAATAAAATTATTAAATTATATATTTAATGTTGCTTTTTTATGATTATTAATTATTATTAAACAAATATTTAAAACAATAAAAAGGAAAGAAAACTATATAAATATTGCATAAATAATAAATAAGATAATTATAAATAATAATAAAATGAGAATGAAAAAGAAAAAAAAAACTTTGTAAGGCTCTTCAGTGTGTCTCTGATATACCAAAAGGTATTGTACAGCTGATAAATAAATAAAAAAAAATTAATAATAATGAATATAAATAAAATAAAAAAAAAAAAAAAAAAAAACTATAATACTAAGAAACTATATTATTATGGTATATAAATGAATAATGTTTTAGGTTGTTTTTTTTCTGTTACATTTGGTTGGAAATAAAAATTTAAAACGAAAAAAATTTGAGTTTTTCTTTTACAAATATTATGTAAATAAGTTGTCCAAACTGATCTCAGATTATAACTTCATGCGATAATAGAAAACTAAAGATATTATGATTAAATTTATAAAAAAATATAAAAATATGACTTCCCATTTACTTCACATTAGTAAGTTTCGTACTTACATCATAAAATTATAATTCATAATTTAGTTTAAATGTATTGCTATGTAATGTTATGTGGAATGGTTGTAATTTAAACTAAATCTATTTTTGGAAAAAATCTTCAATGAACATTTAATTTGAAATCATTCTATGACCGACAACATATGGTTATGTGATAATAAGGTAAAATAACTAAAAAAAATTGTGTTCATGGTAAAGCTAATATTACTAAGTAAGTGAAAGTGCACGAACAATAAACGTTTTCACAATTTTAATGAACGAAAATGATCAAAACGTTCATTTTTAGTGCACTTACACTTACGTGTAATACCAGTTTAAGGAGAAAATTATTGGTGAGGGAGTAGAAGCTATAAAAATTTATTACTTGTAGCAACTCAGTATTTTACAAAATAATGACCGAACCGAATAGATATAAATTAATATTACTATAATTGTTCCGAAAATCCAAGTACCACACTGCTAATATATTTATTAGGGTGTATCGAAAACCAGAAAATGAGATTTTCGATTGGCCTTAGTTATTTTTCATGATTTTTTGTATGGGAGGGTTAAAATTTCAACCCAGCTGCGACACTCAGGGTTAATTTTTTAACAAAAAAGTAAAGATGCCAATTTTTTTTTTTTAATTTGGCCATAAAAAGTCACTGGGCCATTCCACGCTAAAAGTGACTTTTCTGTAACATAAGTTACGAACTTTTTTAAATATCACATCCAAAATACAGTTTGAATTGAGAATTGATGTATACCAAGTTGTTTATTTTAATAATATGAATAACTTTGTCTTATATCACTTTCCAATAAAAAATATATTTTAGATATGAGATATAAAAAACATAGTGACTTACGTTACCTTTTAGTATGGAATGGCCCCACTGAGGTCAATCGAAAATCTTATTTTCTGGTTTTTGACCCCTTTTGCTTTTTCGATACACCTTAATATTTATATGCATGCAAGCTGCACCCTAATAATTGATATCGAAAATAGATCAACGAAAATATATACTGCTCCAATATCTATTCGATGCGAAACTGTGATATCAGGAGGCCATATCGCATTGATAAAAGTGTAAGATCATCTCAATATCGATACACAATCGATAGATAAGTACTCAAGAATCCAGAGGCATATTTCATAAAACTTACAATTGTACAATGACAATTTTACAAGTTTGTCAGACGTTTTAAAGTGAAAAATATGACATTTCGTTTTACATATCGTTTCATAAAAATGAAATTTGACAAATTTGTAAATTTGTAGTCTACAATTCTACACTTCTACATTTCTACTTAGGTCGAAGTCAGTCAAATTTGTAGCTACAATTTTACAAACTTGTCAAATTGTAATTTTTATAAAATTTATCTATGCAAAGTTCATTCATTTTTGAAAAAAATTAAAAACGTAGAAAATATCGGAATCGATGTCGACTTTTCCGACGTCAAATCTATATAGAACTGTTATCGATGGTTATTAACGTAGCGTGACTTGTTTTTTAGGATAGTCTCAAACCCTAAAAAGTGTTTAAAAGTAAATAAATAAAAAAAAACATACAAATCTATTGTAGCGCAAAAAAAAGAAAAGATTTTCAACAAACTGCAAATGTTACTAAAAAGTTGCTTAATTGAATGCAATTGATTTAGGCAAAATGGATTCAACAAATTTCAATTAATTTATTAACGAAACCATTTTGATAAAGTGAATGTAAGTTAAAATCGGCCGTCTCTTAAGCTAATTTTATTCAATAATTCATATAGGAGATCATATCTTAACTACGCAAGTAAAGTCAATTGCGTCACTAAAGAATACTTTAAATCAGGTAAGATCAACATAAATGCGTCTAATATTAACATTGAAATAAAAGATTGATAAAATTATTGATGAATCACACCAGTCAATCAATACAAAAAATATTATTTACCAGACAATTATTATATTTCTAATTTTATTGATTCTCCAAATATAATTGATTTTGTGAAATGCGAATACCCATTATACGTTGTATTTTGTTTTTCAAACATTTTACTTCTACACTTGCGAAACCTAAAGAAACTCAAATATCGCCATATATAATTAATCATAACTGACTTCTTGATACTTCACAGTTAACGAATATTTCCTGGATATTAATGGTACACATTATTGAGCTAGAAAAATTAAAAAAACATTTGATTAAATTGTACGCCTGCTTTTTATTGAATTCATAGTTCGCAACATACTTAAGAAGCTATACATAATCTTAAACATAATTAAATACTCAATTACTCAATAATATCACTTAATTGTTTGACTGACTCCGTTAACACTTTTCGAAATTAATTCACCATCTTCAAATCTGCAAATAGTTTCAATACCATTATCGTAAGTAGTTTTTGTAACCCACTTTTTACCATTTACTGTTCTACAGGTCGTTGAATTTTTCTTAGCAAAAGTAGGTTTCTCTGATGAAGACGATGAATAATTATTATTCGATTCGCGATCCCGATATTTTTCAAACTCTCTCTGCCGGAATGTATTTGGAAAATCTTGAAAGATATTGAAAAATATCTCAGGAAACAAGTCTTCTGGTGATCGAAATGGATAGAAAAAATCGCCGTAGTAGTAATCGTCGTCATCATATGAATCATCGAAACTATTAAAGCCCCGTTGATCGTAAGTACATCTCTTGCTTTTGTCAGATAAAACTTCATAGGCCTTTAAAAGTTAAATAAACATTTTTAGAAATTAAAAAAAAATCATAAAAGTGTATAAAAAAAAATAGTGAATAGAAAACAGAAATCGGATTAAATACTTACTTCTGAAATTTGTTTAAAACGTTCATTTGCTTCATGTGGATTATCTAAATTCTTATCTGGATGCCATTTCAGTGCCAATTTCTTATAAGCTTTTCTTATTTCGTCTCCAGTAGCGTCTTTGGAAATCTCAAGTATTTCATAATAGCTTGTCATTTTCTTCGTTGAAAAGATTACTTCGATCTTATTATAATAGCAACACTAAGTTAATTACAGTAATTTTAATTTTATTTTATTTGCGCTAGCGGCGTCGAAATGATCGTCTCCAATAAAGCAAAATACTTTCTTTGTATTATTATATAATAAAATTATTGTTTATTGCATTTGTTCATTTATGATGAATATAATTATCAAGACAAAACAGGGAAGTGGAGACCAGGACGTAACGTTTACTATTTAATTAATGTTAGTACATAATATGTAAGTAAATTAAAAATGTCTTCAAATTGAATTGAAATGAACCAAATGAATAATATTCGCAATGCGGCGAGTTGATTTACTTTCATTAAAGTTGGGCATAACACGAACGGCATGCAGATTGTTGACTTATTGCAAATATTTTGATTTGTGTAAATATTTTTTTGACGGTATAGATTATTTTTGATAAAACGATAATTTAATCATTCCTAATTTAAGTTAGAGTAAAATTAAGATTAATACTCACTTTATTTTTATCGTACAATTATATAATAATTTGATATTTGGATTTGATGTGTTTTTTTTAAATAATAAATCTGCTTACCATTAAAATTGTTTACACCTGACAAATGTAAAGTGATAATTTTTCGTAAAGTTAAGTTAATTAAGAATTTTCAACTTGTAATTTGCTCAATCGAAATGCATGAAAATAATAGGGGCTTACTCATTTTACTTAAAATTATTGGGGTTTAAGTTCAAATATTGATCTATATTATCGACTATTCAACCAAATTTCATTGGAATCACCTAATTCCCAATTTTTTCGTTTTTACTTTGAAAAGAGTAAGAGCAAGTTTTTCTGCATTGCGATTTCATATGTATCTTTAATAAATTTAATAGGGCGATCAACTCCAAGAACTGGATCCATTAAATATTTTATTTCTAATTTTCTGGAACTCATTAATTTAGTTTAATCCGATTCACTTTTCTAAAATATCAGTTTATTTGGCTCCAATTTGGGTATTTGTATTCTGTATAAGTTTCAAAAAGTGTTGTATTACGGATTCAGCATTGTAAGAAAACCCTCTTAATATAATATAATATTTGTGGAATAGTAGATAAGTTAATATTTTTTGATAGTTATTTAGCTGTTATAAGTATTTGCATCTTATAAAAAGAAGTTATTCTAAATTTAAAAATTTGTTGCATAAATAAATATAGTTTTAAAATTAAACAATATTCTCTGATTTTCGTTTAAATTAAAAATAAAAATAAATTTTGTTCTATCGGTAAAAAAGGGGCGTTTTAAGTAAGCAAACAGGCATGCGTCAAAACTTTTTAACCAAAAGCAATTTCTCTCTTTTAATGTTGATGACGACATTATTTTTCACCCTCTTATAGAAACTGTATGTGTGCGTTTCTATATTTAATTCAATAAATAGGTATATAGGTATAAGTATATAGAATATATGTGTATAAATAGTTGGCCGTGAAAATTACGGGGAAATGTATATTTCGTGTATATGTTAAATTTGTATTTGTATATGGATGGAGACGGGTATCGTAGATAGATAGCGTACCATATAATATACCGAATGTTATGTATTCGAGGAAAATGTATATTATATAGGAAGCCATCTAAAACTTTACTCATATACATATTTTACTATAGATATATATCTATACTATACTAATGTTGATAACATTCATTTCATTTCCAAGAATTTTTATCTGCATTATCTGGGTATTTCGTCGTACTCTAATCTATAGCAAGAACCATCAGTATATATTATTTAATATGTTTTTCGTCGTCTTGTTCTAAGTTTGAGTATATTATATGCTTATACATTTGGGTTATCCAAATAAATATAGAATGATAAAAGGGATGATGATTTTATTTTTGTAGGCTGTTTTGGTGGCGTGGTATAGAATATTTATTGCCCATTTTCGATATATATTTATTTAAACAATTTCTGAACATTGAAAGTAATTATAGAAGCGAAATTTAAATATAATTTGAAAGGTACTTATAAATTTTAAATCATAATATTTATATATAACAGCAAATAAGTTTTATTTTTAGCATTCAAATAGATATTATGCAATAATATTTTTCTTTAGTTACGGTACATCTAAGGGAAATATTAGTTGATGAAATATCACCAATGTATGTTGGTTTTTAATACAATAGACTTTCGCTAATGGGTCATTCCACGCTGAATGCGCCTTTTCTGTAACGATAGTTACCGATATTCAGCATAATTGTTTTTATTACAA
>JAABKK020042258.1:0-13058 GCA_011634745.2 Catotricha subobsoleta | reverse complement strand
ATCTTTTTTCACTTTTCCAAAATACGATTTGCACTCACCGCGGTTTTTTCCGCGGTTTATTGGAAAAATAGTATCTTAATTTTTCAAATGTACCCCTCCCTGAACCAAAATATACGTGCAATTTAAGCAAAAATTACATTCCAGAACGAGTTTTTTTTATTGATTTTTACTGGAACTTGGAACGGAACAGGAACAAAATTTTCTTGACAGGTCGGATTTGGAACTGGAACCGGAATGCAAAAAAGAAATTTCCTATTCCCTGAATTTAATAAAATTTTCTTCTGCGACCCTCATGGAATTATATTTTCTCTGAAATGAATACTCCTTCGTGATATTCTTGCATTATTAAGTGGAGGCGCCTGGTAAAAGTACAAATCCTGTTTTAACACTTATTCTGCTGCCGAAGAAATATGATTTTGGGTAAAATTGACCCATACAGTTTTTTTTTTTTGCAAACGAATTCTCGAAACGAAAAAATATCCATGAACGACCCTCAATTATTTTCGAAGATGAACATTTTCCGAGAACTTCTTACTCCCTAAAATGCCCTAACAATTTTTTTTTAGTACCTACGTAATTTTTGAGCTGCAGTGCTAATATATCATTTTCTAAAATAGATACCATAATTAATTTACAATTTTTTATTTTGTTTTAATTTTTTTTATACTGAAAAGTATTGGAAAATAAAAATATAAAACAAATAAAACTGTTTGTGTAGACAATGGATTAGTATGCAATTAGAAAAATAAGTGGGGATCGATCATTGATGATTTTTCGGCTAGAGAGTTCGTTTGCAAAATCTCTATATGGGTCAATTTGAGCCAACGAAAAATGCAACATTCGTAACTCTTTTTATGGTGGTCTCCTTGTCATGCCTATTGAATGCTTCGTCCCATTTCGATAAATTTTAAATTGTCATGAAAGCTTGGCTTTAATTCTAAAAAAAAAGAAATGTTTGACCCAAAATGCAGGACTAGCGGGTTAAGTGTTACGCGCTCTGTACAATGTCTGAAACTTACAAGAAACATTCTTTAGCAACGAGGTTTAACTCGTTTAGTGATTAAAAATCGCTAAATCAATAATAAATATAGAAAATAAAAAAAATAAATAAAAAAAATGACAAACAAAATTCCTTTTATTATAAGTATATTATAGACATTTTTAACAAATAATTAATTGTCTCTTTTCTTCTCTTTCTTTTCATGATTTTTTTTTGTTATTTATTGTACCATAAATACCATATTTAGTAATAAATAACAAAACTACGAGACGAAAACTAAATTTAAATTAAATAAATTTATTTTACTTAAAATAAAAACATGACAACCAGTGATTATAAAGTAGTACCAGTTGTTGATATACAAGAAATTCCAAAATGTCAACGACATTTGCATAACGACACAGATGAGCGACCACAAACTACAACATGCCATTGTCACAACAGTTTATTTGGTAAGTTTATTAATTTCTTTTATTTTCAATTATTTAGTTTTAAATTGTTTAACTGTTTCGTTTAATTATTAAGTTCTTGAATTAATCATTCAATTTTTAGGGCGCATACCAGCTCGTCTGGTACTTTATTTTCTATCCTGGTCCGGATTTCTTGTGTCATTTATGATGCGCAATGACATTAATTTCGCTATGGTTGTAATGGTTCGCTCAAATAAAACAAATGTATCTAGTGACGCTGGAAGTTACATTGACAATAATAATAAAAATGTTCAAGGTGAATTTGACTGGTCAACATCGACACAGTCAATAATTTTAAGTTCATTCTATTGGTGCTATGTGTTATCCCAGGTAAATGAAAAACGAAAACATAATATTTTCTTCTTTTTTTTTTTATTTTGCTTACGCAGTGAACTTATTCTATTTAACAATGAGTTTATATTTTGGTTTACAGGTAGTTGGTGGTGTTGCCACACAATACTTTGGTACGAAAAATGTATTTGGCTGGTCACAATTAGTAACTGCTTTATGCAGCTTAGGCATTCCTACAGCGGCCACTTATCACTATGGTGTACTTATATGTTTACGTTCAATACAAGGCTTTGCATCTGGTTTAACATGGCCAGCAATGTACGCAGTGGTTGGTTATTGGATACCATCGATGGAACGTAGTCGTTTCATGTCTAGCTTTCAGGTGATTATATTAACTTTTTTAGTATTTTCTCAAATGAAATTTTAAACTAATAGTTTTGTAAATTTACTATTGGAACAGGGCTTTAGCATTGGCATTGGACTAACGTATCCACTATGTGGATTTCTAATAAGTCATTGGGGTTGGCGTATTGTATTCTATACAACCGGTTCAATTGGATTGATATGGTGTGTATTATGGTACTTTTTAGCATTTAATACACCCGACGAACATCCTCGTATATCTTGCAATGAATACAATTACATTCAACGTAATATTGACAATAACATAAAAGATGGCTTAGGCATGCGTGTACCATGGATGTCGATATTTACATCATTGCCAGTATGGTCAATTGGTGTAACGACATTTGGACGTATATGGGTTCACTACACATTCATAATGTCGGGTCCAACGTACATGAAAAATATACTGAAATTAAGTATTCAAGAAAATGGTTTATTGTCTGGTACCCCGTTTTTATGTTCCTATATATCATCTGTATTTTTCTGTTGGATTGCTGACATTTTGGTAAATCGTAATTTAATGACGCTGACAAATGTACGGAAAATATTTACAGCCATTTCACAAATTATTCCCGGCATTTTAGTGTTTATCGTTGGATATTTAGGAACCAATACTATTCTTATATTGTGCATATGGTTTTTTGCTGTTACATTAATAACGGCTTCATATGCTGGTGCAATGGCAAGTATTGTCGATATAGCACCAAATTTAGCTGGACCAGTATTAGCATTTGCGCAAACAATTCATATGACTGCATCATTTGCATCGCCAATAGTTAGTGGTTTTATTGTACAAAATTTTGAGGACATTACACAATGGCAAAATGTATTTACAATGACAGCGTGTGTTGCATGCATAACATACATAATGTTTCAAATTTATGGTACATCCGATATACAGTCATGGAATTATCCACCGAAAAAATTATTATCAAATTTAGATCCTGTACCGCTGGTAACAAATGGTAATGCACATGTTATCTCTTCAAATGATGTTAATGGCCTTAGTAATGGCAACTCAAATCATCATATAAGTGCAAAAAAATTGTACAAGTAATTATTTATATAGAAACAATAGTTTTGACCGTATTTTATACATATATTTATTTATATAGACAATAATAAAATTAGTTGCCAGTGGTATGGATAATTTTTAACGTTGAAACACAGCATTATATCATAATCCTCTTCATTTAAAATAAATTAATAATTCATGTTCTATGTGTTTGTGTATGTAATTCCATCATACTTATGGCATGAAGCTTTTAATACTTATATTTATTATATTTAAATACAAAAAAGATTTACAAATCAAAGAAACATGAAAAAAAGGCAAAAAGAAAATAAAAATTAATAAAAAAAAATTATAAATTAAAACAAAAATGGATTAAAGTAAATGTCGACAAGTAATATAATTAATTATTAATTAAGTGTCAACATTAAGTTAAGTTAAGTCTAATACTAAATAATCGGGCGTGTAGGTATACAAACCCATTTTCACGCAATTTTTAATTTTTAAAGTAGAACTATTTTCAGAATATATGATTTCCATGTTGTGTCCCCCCCGTCTCATAGAAGTATTATTGTATGCTTTTAACTTGAAATAGTTTTATTTTAGCTATTTAATATTAGACTTAATTACTTTTAGAATTCATCGGTGCTGAATAGACACCATTCGTTTTTGATAGAAAACTACAATTAAAGTTTATTTATATAATTTTAATATCCTACAATCCTATCAAAAACGAATGAAGACTTCTATTCAACACCGAAACATTACCTACCAATAATAAACATATGTATGTATTGGTAATGAATTTTAACTATCAAAAACAACGATTAAAATCGAATACAAAAATAAACAGAAGTACTCTAAGTATAAACAAAAAAAGACAAAGATAAAAATGTACTTCTACATAAAATTATTTAATAAAAAGAGAAAGAGAAAATGTTTCCATGTCATGCAGAAGTAGAGATCGGACATCGTCGATCGCGGTATCGATTATTAATTAACAATCGGCCATAAGTTAACGATAATCGTATTTTTCTTTCAAGAATTGAAATAATCGCTCAAAATTAATTCACATATTTTGGATGTTTTGAAATAACTAAAAAAAAACTATTGATCTTATTTGCTTATATATTCATTTATTGAAATTTTATTGTTTTTATAAATAAATTCAATAGTTCTCTTGTGTTATTCCAAAACATCCAAAATATGAAAGCAAATTTTGTTGTTGTTGTTGGTGTGAGGGATTTCATTGGGAAGAGATTCAATTCATTACCGATTATAAAAATAGCCTCTTTTAGTTAGTTTGAAAAAAGAATCCATTTATGGAAATTCCTAACGTGATACGGAAAAATTTGAGATCTGAATTCATAAATCAGCGTACCCAAATTACCCGAAAAACAGTCGCTCAGAACCGAACACATGAATTTCAATATGTCGACCAGTGTTTATTCGTAATCGATGTCCGACCTCTAATGAGTATAAACCAATAAATTAATTAATAGAAACATGTAACAAATTATCAATATTTAATTGATCTCCGGAAACGGTGACTTATATTTTTGTGCATCTCTAGCAATTTATGTATTGCCCTTTCTTATTGATTTTACAATTGTTAATTGTTAATTATTTATTATATATATATATTTTTATTGTTTGTTTCGCAATGGGTACTTACAGCTTTTACTGTAAATTTAGAATTTCGATAAAATTCAAAAACACCCATTACTATTAAATTATTAATTTAATTGCTTCATTGTTATATGAAGCTTGTGATTCTTTAACTAGATTTTTTTTTTTATTATTATTATTATTTATACTTAAATTAATTTTTAAATTTGAGATAAAAACTTCTGGAGATCAATTGTTATAATAATTTTATATTTATTTACTCTATATAATTTAAAGGAACACAGCCGAATACCATTTTAACATATAATGTGCTTTCTTCATATTATAAAGACTGGTACAATTAAAACAAAAACAAAAACAAATGCGTTGCATAAAAACCAAAGAATTATTTTTTTAAATATCTAATTTCAATAACTAATCAAACTTTTTTTTATTTATATATTTAAGTATAATTTTTGTTTTTCAATACAAAACACCTTTAAAGTTACTCTAAAACATAAATACATAATTTATTTTATGAAATTTGAAACATGTAGCAATGAATGATCAAAAAAAAAAAAAATATCACTTAGAACGAAACGTATTCACGATTATTGGCTAAAAACATATGCTTTTCACTAAAACTGTTTTAAAGATAAATGCGATTTTAACTCTACTGATATTCACGTAAAAAACGATTTTTATTTATGACACGACGGAATTTGAAATAAAATATATGAAAGAAACGTCAAATATTTAAAAGTGGCTTTTAGTCTTAAAAGTTTCCCTTTTAAGCTAAAAGCAGTTTTAAGACGAATAGCAATTTTCGTTAAAATCGTTTTTAATGATTTGTGAATACTTAAGTTTGCATAAAAATGTTAATTTTTAATTTTATAATGTTTGACGCTTATTGTGTAGTTATATCGATTAAACATTTTAAACGAACGTATTGTAAAAAAAGGGACAGTCCAAATATATCGGATTTCTATTGAAAACGCCTAATTATCTATAATCACATCTATAAACATTATCTTCTGATATTATATTATTTATTATTATTATTCCACTAACTTTTTTTTTTGGTATAGGTATAGAAGTAGTAGTTAGTATTAGTTGTTATATAGTAGAATTACTAGCTTTAACCATGGTTGTTCATGTCTTAAAACTAGTAACTACCGTAAAAAAAAAAACAAGAAACACTACTAAAATTGGATTCGTATCCAATTTATTTATATATGCACTACATGTAAGTTGTACAGGTCCGGTCTCCGCTCGGCGACTAGTTTCGGTCACTCTACAACATAGTATAAGTATTATCCTTATCCACCCATTAATTTCTGAGAAAAATGAAAAATAACAAAAAATTGACCTTTGATCTTTGCCCATGACTTTTGACCTTTTGGGATCAAGAACAGTTTCGATCACTCTAATAGTCATTTTATCAATCGTGGTTTAACTTTAAACTGAGTTTAAACTGCCGATTTTGGTGGTTTCATCTGAGTTTATCATTTTTTATGTATGCAAACTGTCAAAGTTAAACTTCGCTAAGTTTTAAACTTAGTTTAAACCATGATTGATAAAATGATCCTAAAACATAGTATCATTATTATTCTTATCCACCCATTAATTCCTGTGAAAACAAAATAAAATAAAAAAAATTGACCTTTGACCTTTTGTGGTGAAGATCAGTTTCATACACTCTAAATCATAGTATAAGTTTTATCCCGATTGATACATTATTTAGTTTCTGAGAAAAAGGACATTTGACCTTTGGCCTTTGACCTTTCGCCATGGCCGTTGACCTTTTTTAAGTTGAGATCACATTCAGTCGCTCTACAACATAGTATAAGTTTTATCTCCATCCGTTTACTAGTTCCTGAGATTAGAAGGGGGGGGGGGTACAGACAAAAAAAAATCAAATCTAGTATGCACTTTCATGTTTCACATGTACTGCATAAAAATACGAATTTAATGGTTTCGCAATTGTCAGTACTTACAATTTTGCATACAGATAGATAGTGTATCCGGCACCGAAATAGCGAAGCGCATAAGTTAGTTTAAAATATTTCGGCCGATATACTTACTCAATAAGCGTAAGACAATATATATGACGGTAGATAAATAATAAAAAAGTTTAATTTTCAACATTTTTTTTTTTTTTTTTACTTATTAAGTACTTATAATCTATTTTGAAATAAATATGAAAATATTAAATAATAAAAATGCACCCATTAATGACAGTTATTGGATCTCGTAACCATTAAGTCACGCAGTGATATCAATCGAACAAAACCAAAAAAAAAAAAATGTTTTTCTTTAAAAAAAAATTCATTCCATTAAACATATTTCATATTTAATAGTTATACTTAAGTTCACTAATGTGTATAAATTTAATTTTAATTTTAATGGCGGTGTATAGCAATTTTTTTTTCTATCTTTATTTATTTATACTAATTTTGTATAGCATTAAATATTATTTTAACATAAAACCTAAAATTGTCCGGGACAAGATAATTTTTCTTTACTAATTTTAATAGATTTGTGTTTCATATAATTTTCTATAAATATTTGAATTTGAATTTTTAGTTTTTCAAGATTAACTTAAATTAATGAAATTGAACACCTTTTTTTAATAAATAAATGCATAGAAATTATATTGACAAATAATGAAAACACATAGCTCTCTTCAAAATATGTACAATTGTACCATTATATGTTCGGGTGACAACTCAACCTTTTAGGTAAAAAAAAAAAAGTCTCATCTTTATTTTTTAAACACTATATGGTTTTGTGGCAAGGGACCGATGTCATTAGAACAGGTTTTAAATTTTAGGCTGATTGGATAATCTTTAGTATTACCACTATGGTTCCAAAGTTTCCCATTTTTGACTCATCGAGACAACATAATGATTTACTGCTACTATTTTTATGTGTAAAAGTAAAAAATTCCCTTTAAGTGTGATAAAAATAGAATATGACTAGTTATCAAAACTAGATGTCAAAATAGGCATAAGTTACGGATGGTGTAGAGTAGATCCCCCAATCAATTCTTAAGTTTTATTTTATTAGAGGGTGACAAGATATGATGATTTCTTCGTTCTGTCATCATTTTTATTTTAATTTTTATTGCGTGATGATGCAATACACATGAGCGCGTATGCACTAACAGTTAAACTGAAAATTCGTATGAGAGTGAAGAGTAAACCAAATTTTCTTATCCATTTACTCTCATACGAACTTTCAGTTTAAATTTAAGTTTAAGTGCATACGCGCTTATGTGTATTACTGGCCTTATAAACCAAATAAGTAAATAAATAAAAACAAGAAAATAAAAATAAATAAATAATTTGAAAACAGGGCTAACGGCCAATTTTTAAAAGTATATGACAGTAAATAAGGGCCTTGGCGCAAGATGGGCGCAATATACAATGACTAGAGATTTTTCTCTTTTATTACTTTTTGAATAACAGATAACTTTAAATAAGCCTTAAGCGTATTTGTACATTCTTTCCACTTACTATTAATTTCACAATTTCTCAAGACTTTAAACGCGTTTATCTCGGAATACCTGTACATATTACGACCTACATAACCTTATATAACCTTATATATATTAAGATAAGATATAAAATATCACAAAAGTATCTGTGAATACCACTTAAGATAGTTATATCCCGTCTCAGATATTATCTTAGATATCCATTATCAGACATATCTAAGACTTAGACTAATCGCTAATATCAGGCAATCAGAAATTATATTTAAATCGCGATATAACAGCCGAGCAGGTCCTTTTATATAAAGGTAAAATGATGTCATTTAATGTGCAAAAGCTTAATTATCCATTAAGAATTCGTTAAAATCCATTAGTAATATTTTATATTTTATACAAATTTTCTCAGTACAATTTTTATCCACCTCTCTATATTCAAAACAAAACCGAGAAACTGTCCAATGTTAAATAAATAAATATCATTATTTAAAATCTTTAGATAAATTAGTGCGACATTCACTATACTTAGTGTTCAGTATGATAAGCCATAATATTTATTGTACAGAATATTGTTTGGAATGACAATTGTTTATAATAAACTCTTTACTATATAATAAAATTGTACATAAAATGTAATATTATTTCATTTCTATTTCAACACAATGCTTTAATGACTTTATTGTCGATTTCTGAAAGAAAAATCTTAATTATTTTTGTATTTATTATCCAGAGAAAAAGAAAATAAATGTCAAAAAATCATGACTTAAAAAGCCTATAAAAGAAGAACAGGTATCAGCAGACGAGCGCACGGGGTGGTGGGTGTATTACCCCCCCCCCCCTGAGTTTTGAGAAGTTTTTTTTTTTTAGATCGATTTTGCAATCGATAATTTGGAGAAAATAGTATCTTTTTTCACTTTTTCAAAAGTCAGCTAAGGGTAAGCCTTTTTTTTGTGAGGTGTTTTTGCAATCGTCGATGATAATTTGGGGAAAATAGTATCTTTTTTCACTTTCTCAAAAGTCAGCTAAGGGTAAGCCTTTTTTTTTTGAGGCGGTTTTGCAATCGTCGACAATAATTTACTGGCTGAGGAAAAAAATATTTTTTTTTTTTTAGCAAATGCCCCCCTGGCACAAATCCAAAGCGTGCGCACCTCTGGGTATCAGTAAGTCTACTATATGAATATACATCCACAATTCTAATTCATCTCTACATAATATTTAGGATCACTAGTTAAAGTCCGTAACACGCTCAAACTGTAGGAGTATTGGAATAGAGTTGTGAATGATAAAAAATTAAAACCAGAAAAAAAAAATCTTTTTGTGGATCATTGTGGCCTTTTGCCCAAAAAAAAATAATCTGTGACAAAAACCAAATTATTGATTGATGTGAATTAGTGTAGTGAAAACATGTTGATTTTTTTTTATAAGTTTTCCTCTTTCTCACTTCAACTTTTTATTTTGTTTATTCAGTTAACAAATATCTTGTATCCCACTGGTATATTCATGAAATTACATTAATATCAAAATAAGAAGAAGAAAAAAACTTATACGCATGTAATTGAACCTAGTGTTGGTAATATTTTATTAATGGACTATCACTTTTATCTAAAGAATAGAAAGATGGATAAATAAATAAATAGAAAAAAAAAAACATGCTATTAATATACCAGGAAAATATTTTGTACAAGATCTACCACGAAGACAATCATTATTGTATTAAGCCGTCGCGTGATTAGCATTCAGTTGGTGGGAGGAATTATGCTGAACACATTATTATTGAATAAAATAATTATAGAAACGTAGAAAAGAGATTTCTAATTTTTAATTAAGTTTTATGGTACGAACACACACATAATTTCCAATTTACCTTCTTGAGTTTAGCAAAAGCCCGGTTACAGAACTCTAATTCATTAAAATTTAGGTCCATGTCCATTGCCCAGCCCAGTCCAAAACGCTAAACTCCAGCCCATTGCGAAAATCTTAAGACCCAGCACAAAACCAGCCCATTACGCGCTGTTTTAGTACATATATTCACATTTCCGCTTACAATACATGAATTGTGGAAAATTTATAATATTCAATATTATTATTTCTGTACGCAATCTTCATTTTAAAAAGTTTAACATTTTCTTATTAAATTTTGAAATATATGCGATGTTGGTATTTTAGTTAGTTTTGGTTTATTTGAAGTCACCGAATATTTTCTCAATATATGCCGGGCTGGGCCAGACCTACATGCAGTTCTTTGAGCCCAAGGCCAGGCTAGGCTATTATAATTTATGGATATTTTTCCACAACCCTAAAATAGTTTGTGAAGTTATTCAATCGTAGAGTATCGTATCATTTATTGTAGTACCCACTATATGGTGGAAAGGCCTTACAAACTCAAATTTTCGATTCTTAAAATTGAGATTTG
Source organism: Catotricha subobsoleta (assembly GCA_011634745.2). Classification (NCBI taxonomy): domain Eukaryota; kingdom Metazoa; phylum Arthropoda; class Insecta; order Diptera; family Cecidomyiidae; genus Catotricha; species Catotricha subobsoleta. The sequence goes on along the minus strand of JAABKK020042258.1, from coordinate 2,366 downwards.
GCAATTCATATTTAGAATTTATCGTTTGATTCTCATTCAATACAATTGGTGCCTAATAGACTTATATATTTTATAACGTATACGAAAACTCTCTTACAATTTGTGTCAAAGTGATATATGTAATTTGAATCTACATTTTAGTAAGTATTTATAAGCCACATCTTTCCTTTTTTTTTTTTTTTAAATAATAGAAATTAATTTAATTTTGTGTACTTACTTGAATTAAAAATTTCCTAATTGACAGCAGAAGTTCGTAGAACAAAGTCAAAGACAAATAAATTAAGTAGAAAATTAAAAATAGGTACAATTATTTGTATTATCACCTACTTAAATTATATATATTTTTTTATTTTTAAATATATATTATACAATTACACCTGCCTATGTTTATTTAAAAAAAAATTATATTATTAATAAATTATGTATATAACTATATATAGATCATATAAGACACACATAGATATAAACATTGTTAAATTAAATTATTTAAAGTGAAATAAAGAGAAGTTTATTTTTATTAAGAAAGCACATAATTTTTTTCTTTTCTTTTATGAATTTTGTTTACAACAATTATTTAATTGTTTTCATTTTTATGATGTTGTTTAAATTGTTACAGAGTTAATAGGATTAAAAACTATTTTCGTATATGAAGACGTTACAAATCGAAAAAAATATAAAATGTTACATCTCTTTCCCAACAAGCAATTTAGTAATGTTTTGACTGATGTCCGAGCTATGTCTCGAGATATTTAGAGAAAGCAAAATAATTTGTTCACCAATGACGTCACGATCTTAAAAGGATTTGCAAAAAAATAAAATGTTTCTTCAATAGCTCTGTAAATTTTAGTGATGTAACGGTTAGTTGGCCGAATAGTAGGACAATGTCTTATAACTTAATGGTTAGTTAACGGACAATATCAGGCATTATTTCTTTTGAAAGATGGATAAAATAATAACAATTCTTGTGAACATCGCATTTGTGATCTGATATTTCGTTCAGCCGCAGTTGCTTACTATTCGGCGCCAAATATTTGGCCGAATAATCAACCGAATAGTGGCAGATATTAATCCACAACGGTTAAACGAAATGTCGGACCACAATGCGATATTCATAAGAATTGTTCTTATTTTATCCACCTTTCAGAAAACATTGCCTGATATTGTCTGTTAGCTACTTATTAAGTTATATAAGCAATTGTCACAACTATTCGGCCAACTATCCGTTACATCACTAGTAAATATTAAAGCCTCTGCAATGTCCTTTTAAGCATCAATATGTCAATTCGAAAAATTAGTACCACGGAAGTTATCTCAAATATGTTGTTGAATCCTCACATCTCAGCTGCGTAAAATCTTGAAGAATTGTAGGACACATTAAATGTTTGCTGGGTCGTTTTAAATCGCTATTCACTGTATCCATAGTGATCGGAAATGATTTTCGTCTGCTATCCTATACGTAGGCGGGCAACGCAAAATAGCTTATTTTATAACGGATTAAGAATGACTCTTAAAAAAAAAAAATGTAGACGAAAGCATTAAATTTTTTTAAAGACTTTTTAATATTTGTTATGAAGTGGGGTATTTTATATTTTGTTAGTCGTATATTCTATGTAATATACTCTAGGTACCACCTACACTCAACATACATTTTTTTAATAATATATAAAGGTTTTTTAATCATTCATTTTCCTTTAAAAAATTCAATATAAGTAAAATATATTTCTAAAATAATAAATGTCAGTTGTCAGTTGCTGTTTTTGGATTTTGTAATAAGAGTCATCTGAAGCCAGAGGTATGCTAAAAACAAAAAACTTGATTAATAAAAAAAAATAATAACAATTAAGTATGCATTATATAGAAAAAAAAATGAGGAAAAAAAATCACAATTAGGCTCAATATGTTTTTTTTTTTATTTTTCAAATTAATAAGGAAAAGTTTTCGTAAAAAGTTTAAAAAAAATGTAATAATAATAAGAATAATAATAGTTCAACGCAGGGCCTAATTTAGAGTGTAATTGAACACTATTAGTATAATTGACTTTTTTGCTTGGTACACAGTACACTAATAGCTACACTAATATTTAGAAAAAAATACACTAATTTAAAAATTTGAAAAATCATAATATTTCTATATTACAATGGCGTACAATTTGATCAACAACCTAAATAATTCGTTGATTATCTTGCTGTCATAATGGTCTATAAATATCCTCTATATGCATTGGAAAAATTTGTATCCTACGCCAGCTACTTTATATCGGTTTGGAATGAAAGATCGGCGAGATTGTCTAACATCCAAAGCCAAGGAGCAAGAAAAGATACCAAGGCGTTTTCGAAGCCGCTGACTTAAAATTACCAAATCGATTA
>JAABKK020042247.1:0-13058 GCA_011634745.2 Catotricha subobsoleta | reverse complement strand
GTTCTTTTGGCGCACTGTGCACGTAGGTACACAGTAGATACACGTTAGATGCGCATTTTAAAATAATGTTTGCCGGGAATCTTTATTAAAAAAATTTTAACAAAAAAATATGAGCGTGAATAGCCTACTTTTTTCAACCCACATTTAGCCAAGAGACAAACATTTTTTTCATTTTTTTTTTTTTTTTTATTATGGTCATATGTCCGAAAATGGATGTTGCGCCATACAATTTTTGAAAATTTAATGAATTTTTCGTAGGGTGGGCACTCTAAATTTTTTTTTTCTATAAATCGGTTATTCCTCAGAAAATGTTTGTTGTGTCACTTGAAATGGAGCTCCTATATCTTATGAGTATCAACAGATTCGTATGTGCAGACATGATATGCTATGAATTTATGAAAACTATTGAATATTGCGTAGGGTGGCACTCTATTATTTATTTATTTAAAAAAAAAACGGTTATATGTCCGAAAATGCTTGATGTGTCACTTGAAAGGTATCCAAATGGAGCTCCTATCCTGTGAGTATCAAAAGATTCGTATGTGCAGAAGTGGAGCTATGAATTTTTGAAAACTATTGGAAATTGCGTAGGGTGGAACTCTATTATTTTTTTGTTTAATAACACGGTTATATATGTCGACTTCTGCACATACGAATCTCTTGATACTCAAAAAATAGGAGCGCCATTACAATACCTTTGAGGCGACACATCTAGTGTTTAAAATGTCATAAATGTCATGTCATTGACACAATAAAAACAGTGACATTTATGAAATTTGTCATGGACAATATATTATGTCACATTAATGTCATGCTCATGACATTTATTAAAAAAAAGCATTTTCCGTTTTTTTCCCATCTTCCAATGATTTTTAATTTGGTAATTGCTTTATATTTTTGTTGAGCGTATTAAATGTGAATATAAATAGGTTTTTTTAGCACAAAATAAATTTAAATGCGATTTTTTGTTTACTGAACATATAATATATTTACTAAACAAAATGATTTGATTTACTGAACGGTAAATAGTAGCCATATACTAACAACGTGAAAGATCATTGAAAATGCGCGAAAAACGCTAAATTTGTGGAAAATGTCAATGACTTTTATGACATTTATGACACTGTCAAAGCAAATTTTAAATGTCATGACATTTTAGAACACTAGCACACATCAAACATTTTCGGACATATAACCTTTTTTTTTTAAATAAATAAATAATAGAGTGCCACCCTACGTAATATTCAATAGTTTTCAAAAATTCATAGCTCCACTTCTGCACATATGAATATCTTGATACTCACAGGATAGGAGCTACATTTCAATACCTTTCAAGTGACACATCAAACATTTTCACACATTTAACCGTTTCTTTAAAAAAAAAAATAGTTGAGTGCCACCCTACGCAATATTCAAAAGTTTTCAAAAATTCATAGCTCCACTTCTGCACATACGAATCTGTTTACGCAAAATTCATTAAATTTTCAAAAATTGTATGGCGCAAAAATGGTTTGTGTCTTGGATAAATGTGGGTTGAAAATTGTGGACTAACTTCACAGTTGTCAAAAAAAACTCTTATTAAAATTTTCGAAGAAATAAAACTCGTATTAAAATCGTCACCTAATAAAATTTTGCCAATAAGAGCGATTTTTAAATATAAAATTTTGTTAAGAGCGAACTATTACTGAATTTTGCAATAACAATTTTGTTTTTTTGTTAAAATTTTGATAAGAGCTATTTTTAATTATGAAATTTTGAATAAGAGCTCTTTGTTTCTGGATTTTGAAATAAGAGCCATTTTCTCCTGGAGCCAGCGATATAATAATGTAATGTCTTTGCTATAGAATATATGTTGTGAAAGTTTCAAAAAAAAAATTTTGTAAATGATATTGATTTATTACAGAAATATCACAAAGCATAATACACTCATTTTAGTTCTTCTTTAATTCAAAATCGTGAAAAATTAAAAAAAAAATATTAATTAAGTAAGTAACTTATTTTTGTGTTTGCTTTATAAATAAAATAAAACATAATTCATATTTATCGTTTCTACTCAATTTATTTCTTCCCTAAACACTGACCATTTATTACATTTAGGGACCAAAGATTATTTTTTAACTAAACGTTTAATATTTTTACTGAACATTGTTTTTTTTTTTACTGAACAATTATTATTCTAACTTAATATTTCGAATTTAGCACTGAATTTTCGATTTTTTTTACTGATCAATCTATTTTTTAACTGAACAAAAATATTTATTTTACTGAGCGCTTAATTTATTTACTGATCAAAATGAATTTTGATTTACTGCTCATTTTATTTGTTGCCGAACAAAATGTAGTAAGTACATTAATCGAAATATTAAAATGGGCCAATTTAATTTAACAATAACAAGAGAAAATTTAATTTATAAAATTCAAACTCAATAAAATAATTATTTATTAGTATGCAAATTAAATTTATATAAAATTTTAGTTTCCCACAGCAGATTCCAGAATCGTTAAAATTTATGATTATAAGTCTTCCAAACACAATCAGTTTTACTTGCAATGCAATTTCTTTTAATTAAGTGCCATGTCTATACCGCTTATTGGTAATACTGCGGTGGGTAAATTCAGTTTACTTCTGTGCTTTGTTCGATAAAAATGTGTGAGTCCCATAATAGTGTATTTGATAGTATATTTCAAGATATAGTATCCCACCACTGCCGCTATTCCCGCTGGTAACATATAAATTTGGCCTGTAAAAAGAGTCGCAACAATTCCAAACGCAAGGCCAATGACAAGTCCCATCTTAAATAATTCCTTACGCTCCTTGCGCACAGCAGTAAGATCTTCAATTGTATTTATCATGATCTTCGTATTTGTCAACATATTTCGACACATATCTTCAGCACGGTGTTTAATTTTTGAAATGTCTCTGTAACAATAATTTTATTTATATAGAGTTAGGCGTACATAACAAAAACAAACAAAAAAAGTTAATCAACACTAATGAGTTGTTGAATTTCTTTTAATTGAAATATGAAGTGCGTTTTGAATAGAAATAACAAACAAAATTGTAAGACAAGTGATTTGTATGTAGTTGCGATTTAATTTTAAGATAATGAAAATTATCGATTAAACTTTGCAGCATATGTACAATCAGAAGCAAAAAAAAAACGAATTTGAATTAAGAAATGAATATTAAATAAAAATTATTTCGTTTAAAATTTAGATCGTATTTTTGTTCGATGTTTTTGTTTATACATCGCTAACGAAAATCAAAAATTTCTCTTCCTTATTCTGTTATATTTTTGTTTTTCCTTTTGTTTTTCCTTATTGTTTTTTAGATGAATTAAATTTTAATTTACTGTTTATTTTGTAATTATCAACTCAGAAGAAAATTGAGAAAATAGTAAATTAATTTTGAATTCAAATTTTATGAAAACATTAAATGCAAATTAGAAATAAAATTAAATTACTTATATTGGTCACGAATTTTTCCCAAAACCTGCAGCAAGGCCCATATTTGTGGAGCTACCCTAGAAATAATTTACGCATTTAATATTTAGTAAAATTATTTCCCAAAATAGACAATTTTAAACAAAATCTATAGCAAATTTGGTGCCGATAAGTTAAGGGGAAGGCGTGAGCCTCAAGGGGGAAATTTGCATTCTGCATCAACAGATAATTTTTTTATTTCTTTTGTTGCTAATTTTACTGTCCATACAAAGAAATAATATTTTTTTTGAAATTTTCTAAATTTCGATTTCTCCACGAATCATAACTTTTTAAGACATCCTGCATCGCCAGATTTTTTTTTTGCTATTTTCAAACTTTCAACTTTAACCCCCTTGAGACACGCCTCCTCCTTAACTTATCGGCACCAAGTTTTGACTACCTTCATTATTCACCAAGTACAACAATTTGAGCAACGGTCCCATCCAAAATACGAAAAAGTGGAAAACCCGGTCACCTTAATATGGTGACCGGTCAATTGGCCGATTATACAAATTGGCTGATTATATAAATTGGCTGATGACAAATCGTAAATTGTTTTAAGCTCTAAAATAATACCATTCTAGACATCTAGCACTATTTTATTTTTTTCATAGTTACCCCGCTAGGGCTCAGCAGAAAATGTGCTCTGTATAAATGGACTTGGATACGATTTCATCATTCTATAGTTCGTCTATTATGCCGGGACTACGCGAATTTTGTCTTCTTCTGCGCATCGTATCAATCTCCGTAAGTTAGAAAGAGAAAAATTATGGAAAATGATGCGCAGAAGCCGCCATTTTGGTCACGGTAAAATAGATGACCTATAATATATAGTACTACTTCAGTCTTTTTAAAGTTCTCCTAATTTATACAATCGGCCAATTTGTATAATCGGCCAATTTGACTCGGCCAATGGACATGTAATGTAACCCCTTATTATACAGTATATACAAACACATCTAGATCTAGATATATTTTAATATATAATGAATAAAAATGTAAATTAATTGTTACATGAAAGTCTTGAAAACCCTTTATTTCAAAGGGATTTGATTTGCGCATATTCTCGTCTTAGGCACAAACCCAAAATTTAGGGCAGTGCACAGAACGAGTTTATACTGTATGAAACTCGAATTCAAATGTTAAAGGCACAGTATTGATGCCAATCAAACCGAACCGCACTGAACTGAACTGAACCGAACCGAACCGAACCGTCTGAATCGCCTATAATAGTGTTTTGTAAATTGATCATAATATTTTTAAAAAAATAGTATGTACTTGGATCGGACTTGGTGACCACATAAAATTACAATTAAAAAAATAGTAAAAAATATAACCAATTCTTACTCATCATAATGTTTTATTTCAAATATTCTATAAGAGCTTCTCCCAAGACTAAAAAAAAAAAAAAAATTAGGTTGTTTTAAATTATAATTATTGGATTTTAATTCATTTGTTATTGATTATTATTACTTAAGGCCATGTGTTTTAACCAAATAATAATCGAAGAAATCAGTAATCAGTACGTGCAGTTGGGCTCCAATTTCGTTAATAGCTCTAAAAAGAAAAATATTTTATTTAATATTTACTAATTACCTATTTTAATATATTAAATCAATTTAAAAAAAGAAATACACTACTATATAATATAAATATGGAAACAGTATAGAGTAAACACTAAGCAAGAAGCCAATGATTTAATATTAGTGAATAAATAAAAAAAGGTGGGCAATAAAAACCCATATTTTCAAAAGTTCAAGCATAAATAAAAAAATAAAATCCAGTGTACCAATTCATTGTTTTTTTTGGTGATCTGAAATTAACGTTATTTCGTGCTTTAGCGCTTATTTAACGAGTAAATAATGTTTAAAATGATTTTGTTTTATTGGTGATCACAAATACTGCAGAAAAAAAAAGTACACAAACAAAAAAAGAATTTGCTATTGGATTTGGTAGGTACACGACTTCTTTTTTGTTAGAAATTAAAATTCGGAGTCTTTTAGATTTTAGTATATCGACCATCAAAATCGGCCCGGTTAATCAATAGATCCAGAAAAAAAAGTACAAAAAAAAAAACTTTGCCAAATTTCTTAAAAATGAAGTAAATTACTACAAATAGTCAATAGGTTAATGGCCAATTAAACGCAAAGCAAACTATAAACATAACTAAAAAATAATTGGCTTCTAGTTTAATTAATTACTGATGTTATACATACACATTTGCTGCCTTCGCCCTTAAAACGTTATGTAACGGAGTTTGTGGTTGTATTGTTGCAATTTGAGGTCGTTCTATTGTATTTTGTGATCGCTTTATAGGATAGTCTGATTGTTGAATTGGATATTGTGTTCGTTCTATTGGATATTCTGATTGTTCAACTGGATATTGCGATCGTTCTATTGGATATTTTACTTGTTCAACTGGATATTGTGGTCGTTCTATTGGATATAGTGATCGTTTTATAGGATATTCTAATTGTTCAACTGGATATTGTGGTCGTTCATTTGAATATTGTAGTTGTCCACCTAGATTTTGGTGTTTTTCAACCACATGTTGAATTCGCCTTCCGCACCTTGAAAAAGAATTGAAATACTATGAATGAACCCAAGCATTACTAACTATAGTCCCGACCAATTCCAACCTATTAAAAATTATCCTATCTTAATTTCCAAAATTGTGCATACGGCGTGAATTTTTTCGTGGTTTTAAGTTTTACATAATACGTTTTGCGGTTTTTTTGCTAAAAAAAAGGTCACACAATTTTTTGAAATAAATTTATTTGAAACCAGATCATTGGTTTTAAAACGGTATCACAATATAGGAAATAAAGTTTCTCGAAGTAAAATAGTGGGAATATTCTTAAACTTACGCCTCAATGATTTTTGCTTCAGCGTGTAATAAAATATCACTGCGCGTCTCTGAATCTAATCTTACCGTCCAGTCACTTTTTTTCGGTCTTTCAGTAAGTACATGAAGCCTAATATGAATAATTTAAAAAAAAAAAAAAATTAAATAAGTTTGTTAATAAGCTTTTAATGGGCTGATTCAAACTAGACTGTTTTGCAGTGGTGTACTGGCAATTATTGTGGGCAACTTTCAAAAGTTAAAACTCATAAAGCTCTAAGAGCATTTTCTCCGCGCCCCAATACATCTAGAAACTGGAAGTTTAAATTAAAAAAAAAAAAAAACTTTTTCTAAAGTATTAATTTGAATATTGACTTGAGCCCCAACACTAGACCTCGAATTCTGGAGCCATAGGTGCTCTTGGCTTTTTAGGTTAAGACTTCTTTCAAAAGTTATAGTTTCTCCAAGTTGCCCAAAATACTTCCCAGTACAACACTGCTGTCTTGCACTCACGGAGTGTTATCTGTGAAATATACTACTTTCCGGCCAAATATAGCGACGGCCAACCCGGCCATCTATTAAAAGAGAAAAAAAAATATTTCAATTAATTTCGAATTTAATATAAATATTTAGTTCTTATAAAATTTATTACTACTCTGCGATTACTAAAAGCCCTAAAATTGTTTGATGTGAATTATAATTATAAATCATTACAATTGCGTTCAATTTAAAGGATTATAAAGCAATTTCTTATTAACAAAAAATTATTTATTTATACAGTGGAGTTCTTTTTTTTTTCTTTTTTCTGTCCCCCTTATGATCTCGGGAACTATTGAACGAATGGAGATAAAACTTATACTATGTTGTAGAGCAACTGAATGTGACCTCAACTAAAAAAAAATCAAAGGTCATGGCGAAAGGTCAAAGGTCATGGACAAAGGTTAAAGGTCAAATGTTCTTTTTCTCAGAAACTTTTACATGCTTAGCTTATTAGCTGTCTATCTTCAAAATGTGGTGTCCTTCCTATGTTTAGGAGGGATTTGGCATTGAAATCTAGCTTTGACAAATACTAAATTACACTTTTATGTCAGTCAAAATAAATTCTACCAAAATTAATATTTCAGCCCCAAAACATAGGAATGGCATCATCTTTTGGGGATAGACAGCACTTGGGGTAAATTTTCAATTGACGTCACCTCCACTCTCCAAGCTCATCCCTTTTAGCGAAGCTTTCGATTTACACTAGATTTGGACTAACTTTAGACTAGATTAAGGTGTCCCTCCCCTCCTAAACATAGGAATGGCGCCCCCCTTTGGGAATGCACAGCTAAATGGTCTTAGATTTCAAATGACCTTACTTGTTTTTTTTTTTTTAAATAAAATCTATAAATATGGTTAGAATATATATTTTTGGTTATTTTATTATTTTTTAAGGCTGGTTACGCTGCGGTTAGGTCTAGCGAAATTTCATACAAGAACTGTCAAAATTCACTTAGTGAAAGCTCGGTAAAATGTATCTCTCCATAATTTCGCTTTGTAGTACGCTGCGTGTAAATGAAATCCGACCGAAATTTTCATTTTCTACACATTTTTTCCCACTTGTCCTTTCACAATAAATGCAATACATTTACATATTTTTTTGCATGACTGAATTTTTCAACAACGTGAAAAAATACAAAATAAAATAAAATAAATAATTGTCTCTTGGAGCACAAACAAAAATGTTTATTGTTTATTAAAAATGAAAAAAAATCTGCTCAAGCCGACTTATAGGCAACCGAAATCAAGAAATCCAACTTTAATACTCTAAAAATTCTTAGGCAGGATGGATGGATGGATGGATTAGAAGGGGTTGAGCAGAGGAGATCCGCTCAGAATTTAGGCCGCAAGGGCCATTATGCATCCTTGGTATGTGTGGTATGGTACACGCATATTTCTTCAAGACAATACACAACACTGCCTTTAGGCAGTCAACATATACCTGGTAGGAGTAGCAGAGATGCAAGTACTGCGTATAGGTATTGTAAATCATGGTACTGTAGTACGTTTTCCATGTACTCAATACTAGTCCTGTCAATAACTAAAGTACGCAGCTGGTAGTGAGGAATGACCCTGTTTTAGTCCTGTCAGTACATTTTACAAAAAATTTTAGAGATGTAATAGTACATGTACTCTACACAATACCTCTACGCAGTACTTGCATATCTGAGACGTAATTATTATTTGTATGCCCTTATTCAAAAATGAAGAGATATGCATGAGCTGTAAATGCCCACACTGAGCTTGAAGCGACGATAGAAATCGTACCTGATCATTTTCTCCTCTTTTTTTTTTTTAAAAAAATCACCCTAATACATCTATGTATGCCTGGTTCTTTTAAAATAAAAAATATTTTTTGCAAGTACCTTTATAATTATTTCCACCAAAAAACTACTTTTGCTTTTTTTTTTCATTTTATTCATTTTTTTAATATCTTAAAATAAGTAAATTTTATTTTGAGCTATGAACTAGGTTTTTTAAAGTTAAAGAATAATAAAATAACCAATTATTTATATTCTAACCGCATATCTATAGATTTTATTTAATGAATATATAGGTAACTTTATAAATATATCCTCCAATGTATTGAAAACGCAAAACGGTAGATGTATTTGTTTAGGTTAAAGCAACATTATTCAATTGTGAAAGAATAATGATATTAGTTTCAATATATCACAACAAACAAAATAATAAATACATAATATGTAATAATAATATTACCCAACTTGATCTCAATTTTTATTTACCTGAAATATAAATATGAACACCACCAAATAGTTAAAATTCATGATTTCCACTGCAATAAAATATAAAATTATTATTATCAGTTTTAGCAAATAGAATTTAACACTGAATAAGTACAAGAAATTGTAATATGTAGCAATAATATTATACTTGCCTATCAATTTCTAAACTGATAAATGTATATAAAATTCACTCAAATATATAGTACAGTAACGTCTCATCAACTATAGTGCCTTTCTCTTTCTTAGCTTTTGCGATTTTTATTATTCGTCTTTCTTTTTTATCACTTACATTGAACATAACCAGAGTTCAGTAGGTGGGAGTAAATACGAAAAAACTAAAAAAAAAACATGGCGAAAAATTATATGTACATTGGATATTCTATTAGTGCCCATACGACAGAGAAGTAAGAATCGCATCAATTACGATTGTAATACAGAACATACCGTTTATTATATTTGATTCAAAAACAAAACATTAAATAAAATTGCTATTTAGGGCTTTACTGTTTTGATGGCAACATTTATTCATCTAATTGTCTGGTAGGCTTTCCTAAAGAGATTCTGTATGATTGGGAAAAAATTGAAATGCTGTTCTTTCAGAACTTTGCTTCAATGTAATTATTGCTGTGGTCAAAGTAAAAATATAAAGTAAGGTTTTTTTTGCTTTATCCAGGGTAAAAAAAAGTCATCGCTCCATATAAGTATAGTAACATTTACTTTATAAAAGTATTTTTTTACTGCCCCAAAAGTAATATAATTTACTTTATTTATAAAATTAAGTGCTTTTGTTTATGGCATATATAGTAAATTTCTCTCTAATCTCAGGAACAGATGGAGACCGTACCCTTACAACTTATATATAAATAAATTGAATACTAATCCAATTTTGATAATCTTTCTTGTTATAGTTATAATTTTATGAATATCGAGATACATAATAACAAAAAGTTGGTATAGCATAAACACTTTTAAATTTTTCATTTTTTTAATACATACAGAAAGTTTGGTTGCGAATTCAAAATGTGTGTTTCTACGCAAATAAAACTTGAAATAAATTATAAAAAAAAAACTGAAATTAATTTTTCATATGCAAAATAGTTATTGTATATGAAGAAACATTTTACGTAGGTATACAGTTTGATATCTACCGTATTATTACATTTGATATTGAAAACAATGAAATTTTTTCATAAAGAAATAAAATATTTAATAGAATTTAAAAAAATAATGAAATATTAGGTCGTAGGTACTGTTGGAGAATTACCAGTAATTTACTTATGCGAAGAGGTGCGTACGCTTTCGATTCCTGGGAGAGTGGGGAGGGGTTAAATTTGTGTAAAAAAAAATCAAAAAATTCAAGTGAGAGCAAAAAAAAAAGGTCTTCACTTCCCAAAAACAACCAATAAATCATCGACGATTGCAAAATCGATTCCAACAAAAAAATCTCGCTAAATCTGAGGGGGGCGGGGGTGTAATACACTTACCCCTCCCATTCGGGCGCACGTCTGCTTATGTGTAATATTAAGCAACAAATTTAGTACTTAATACATGCATCACCGGATCAACTTAAGTACTCTTCAATATTGCGACATACCCATTCCTGACCAATTTCCCAATTATCATTGGATCAAGAAGAAATAAATGATAGGAATTATGTACTGCTAATCAGTAATATAAGAATTTCAGTTTTCTTTAAATTCATTTCTCATTTAAAAATATATATATTTTTTTAATTTATTTAGCCGACGAATTTTAAAGCTATAATAAATGTTGTTAGAGAAAATTAAATATGACAATTATTGTGTTCCCGCACCATTTAACTATTGTGAATCAATTGAAATAAAATTATCCCATGGATGGAGTAAATGAAGGACTTAGCAAATAGTTATTTTTTATGATTTTACTGCATTTTTGAAAAGTATTGGTTTGACAATTTTGTTTTTTTTTTTTGCACACTTTTGGAAATTCAGGTAAATTACCTCTGAGATGTACATGCAAAAAAAAGAAAAAATTTCTGTCCTCGACCTCGAAAAATGATTCGAGGACCAGGACATGCTGCTGTTTACAGTAGGATCTAAATTTTGTTTTCCCTCTTTCTAAAAAACAAAAAAAAAACAAATATAATATTATGTATAAAGAACACCGGGCGGCGGGACTTTATGCATGAGTTATTCAGAATGAGAAACCATTAGGCGTCTTGATATTTGAAAATGGTCGAGTTTGCTTCATTTATGGTTTGTGGTGAGTTTAATAAATTGTATGCAAAGTTTAAGTGCTAATTTTATAAATTTATCCACGGCACAAACCGATGTGGTGAGTTTTAAAAATTATGTGCTGTGTGTTAGTGTCTTATATGTGTTGTGTATACACCCATCCCATACGAAACCGACCACTTTTCACACCGACCATTTTTGATTTCAATGATTTTATACTTTTTGGAAAGGTTATCAAAAATAAGAGAACCAGTATTTTTTTATTTAATTTAATTCCAGTTCGTTTGACTGTGGGATCGGTTTGAAAATGTGAAAAAATATGAAAATGTGACTCTTCAAAAAATCATATCTTTATAACCACTAATCTAATTTTTAAGTTTAATAGCATTTTGGAAAGGTATTTAAATTTAGTTTAAGATAAAAATAATTCCGGTAAAAAAATCTTCAAAACAGTGCAATGCGACGGTTTTTTCTAGAAATTTCCAATTTCATGGTTGATGGACCCAAAGAGTCACATTTTCAAACCGATCCCACAGTCAAACGAACTGGAATTAAATTAAATAAAAAAATACGGGTCCTCTTATTTTTAATAACCTTTCCAAAAAGTGTAAAATCATTGAAATCAAAAATGGTCGGTGTGAAAAGTGGTCGGTTCGTATGGAATGGCTGTATAACGAAAAATTAAATTAAAATTATATAAATTTCGATATGCAATATAGTTATTATATTTACGTAATAAAATATGAAACATATGCTACTCAGTTAGATACTGTTTGCTATACGTTTGATGAACAAGTGAAATATTAAATACAGATAAGAAATATATTGAAATTTAATGTAAATTTAAATGCGAATACTCCTTTAAAAAAAAACTATTTGAAGCCACAACACAAATAAACCGCGAAAAATACCGCGCTGTATGCAAATCGTATTTTGAAAATCGAGGTGGAGTAATTTTTTTTAAGCTTTTAAAAAAGACACCACTGTTTAATAAGAGCTTCAAAAAAAAAAGATACTTACTGTTTTGTAAATCTCAACGAGGATGAGGATTTTTTTTAATATAACAAAAGAGAAATGCTATACATTTATATGAGCATTGAGCATATAAGCTAATCTATCAGTAAAACTAATGAAACTCTGGCCGAATTGTTTCCTTTTAATAATTAATTTATCCATTCTCGTGACAGATTTTGGTAATTACTGTTCTTCATAATTAATTTACTCATTTTGGTAACAAATTTTTAAAGCTATTGCTAACTTTAACTTAACAAAATCGCTAATTGCGATAATTATTGTATTGGGAACTATTTATTCTACCAGTAAGAAAAAACTTTTGTTCAGTGGAAATCAATCCAAATGTTTAGTAAATTGTTCCAATGTTCGGTAGAAAAAGATACATTTTGTTGAATAACTTTTTTATCTCTTCGTTATATTCCTCTTTTACAAACCTATCATTCTCTATTTGTGAAACATGATCTATAGATTGAGAATATGAAAATTGCATTTTAGATGACAATTGCATGTGAGCTCTTTCATTTTCGAAATTTTAATTGGTCTATTGTCTTCATATTTAAATGATTTGTTTGTATTGAATAATAGTAATACCAGGCGGATCAAAAAGTCTGGAATAATCATAATAGAGGGTATTAGTATGCATTATTGTGAACCATCCATAAGAAGCTTCATCCTTCATTAGACGTCTGTCAAAATTTCAGCCATTTATGTTTACGTATT
>JAABKK020042236.1:0-13061 GCA_011634745.2 Catotricha subobsoleta | reverse complement strand
TATATATGCACACACTCACTCACGATGCATAATTTATCGTAAAGTTGTGAGCTACAAACCGTTTTTATTTAATAATACGAATACTTAGTTGAATTCCAAGTCGAATTCAAACATCTTTCTATAGAATATTATGTTCGTAGAGAATAAGATGGATGTATAATAATGCTCTATAAAATCACTATAGTCTAGCTAAAGATACAAAGTAGCAGAAAATTTACAGCTATGTCTACCTTTTTGTGACGGCAGGATTAGTTTTCAGCCCGCTAAAGAATAATGAGAAGAATGGCTATATTCGTCGGGCTGATTTGAATATAATAGATATTTGGTATATAACACCGAGTTATATTGTATGCATGAAAAATATAAGAGATATATTTTGTCATTTTGTTGTGCTCCACCATTACAAATTAAATTACAGATTAAGTTTTTATATATTTTTTATTCTATGGTTTTATCTTTTTTGTCTTTTTCATTTAGAATATTGTAGCTGGGGTGTTGTTATATATTAAATTCCATGCAAAAAAAAAAATTAATACTTACTACTGTTAATCTTCAGGAAAAATAAATAAAACAAATTAATTTATCATAATTTTTAATGTAAGTTTGTTTTGTCTTTATAAATCATCCGATAATTTAATGCACATATTTCTATTTAAAAGAAACCGTAATTCTGAGAAATATTAATTTCATTTTTCGAGTATAGTCTTTTATTTCAGTTAATTTACCTTTTTATTATCTTATGTTTTATTTTACATCGTCCGTAAAGTTACTAAATGTACCACAAATAAAATCTAATATATTTATTTCCTATTTTATTTAAAATATTATTATTGGCGAAATCTGCTGCGGAGAACAAGTTAAAATTAAATTGTATCTATATATAATATAATATATAACAACTTCAGGTAAATATTTATTTATAAGATTTATAACAGATATTGACCTGGAAAACATATTTTATGATTTCGTAAACATCCTTTCTATATTTCCTTGTCCTTTTTGTTTTTTAAATTAAATTTTCTTGTTTTTGTTTTTTGAACTTCCTTGTGGATAAAAAACCTGTTCTTTTATGTGTAACCCTGTCTATTTTCGCTTCCTGTGTACAAGAAAAGTTTTCTTCATTAAGAAACTTTGCAAAACGAAAGACTGAAAAGCAAGTAGTTGACAAAAAGGCAGGCAGTACGCTACAATTACCATTTACATTCATTCAGTTTTCAATTTTTTTAGATAAATTTATGAAGTACTAAATAGACATCTCACATTCACATAATATTTTAATTGTAATGAATAAGTATACTCTAAAGGATGCGTCAGAAATTATTTGTTAAAATCAGTGGCTTGGCATAGCTTTTCAAATTGCACTCCACTGCAAGTTTTGAAAAAACGCCATACAAATATTGTATTTAGCGTGCAATAAAAAAAAATTCACACTAAAAAAAGTGTCCTAATCCTTTAACCCGCGGTCGCAATCTTCGCAGCATTTTAACTACTACTGGCTAAAATATATTATCTTATTTGCAATAATTATTTTCATAGTTTTATTTCAAAAAATAATACATTCCTCTTTTTTCTAAGACGTCTGTTACACATTAGATTGAACTTCAATCATTGAAGACACAACGTACTCTTTATACATTTAGTATCAATAAAATCAAAATTTGAAGCGAGTAGTGCTAGTGATATACATACTTTTTTATTTATATTTGTACTTTCTTGTTACTCTCTGAAATAATTGATCAATAATTTTAAAAAAACAATCGTCTGTGCCTTTTAACAAATAACTACACGAAAATAAATAAAACAACAACAGCATCTTTTATTATAAATAATTTTTATTGTTATACAAACATAAACATTTTTTTTGTTTTTTTTGTTTATTTTATTATAATTAATTTTGGTATTTACATTCGAATTAAAAATTATTTTAATTTTGTTCTCTCGTTTTAATAAAAAAATTCTTAAATTAAAATAAAGGTTAATTTTTGTTTTTTCACATTTATATTATCATTTGATTATAATAAGTATATTTAATTTGTGGAAGAAAAGTGTTTTTCCAAAACTAAAATTTGTTTGTCAATTTATTAATACTTATTTGTGTTTCTTTATTCCAAAAATAAAAATACACACTTAAAAATTAGTAAAATTAAAATAAAAAAAAAAAAAAAAATTGCAATATAATATAAAATTATTAAGTACATCGCATACTACATTTAAAGAATTTTATTGTATTGTCAAATAACGATTATAAAAATTAAAATCAAAGAAATAATGAAAATGTTGGGTGTAGCAATATTATTATTTGTTTTGTTTTTGATTTTTTTTTTTTTTTTGTTTCATTAACGAATAATACTAAAATTGACGTGTAAGTATTAAAATCGTGAAGAATAAATTTTAATAAAAATAAAATAAATAATAATCAGTATATAAGTACCATTTCATAAATGAGAATGTGAAATTTATTGAATTCTCTCTTACGAGCCCATTTAGAAATATTTTTTAAATTAATTGCTATATTGTTAAATATCACTTGACAATTTGATCAACGATATACTGAAAAGAAGTAAATAGTAAAATTAGTAAGGTGAACTCTCGCAACATTTCACTAAGCGTTAACATAGAGTTTTTATTTCTTTTTTTTTCTATTTTATTTATTTATTTCTTTTTTTTACTATACATCGTTTTCTTAAATATGAAACTGTTTAGATTTTGTGCTTTGCGTTTAAAATATTCATTCAATTTATAGTGTATAGTTGGATTGAAATTAATTTCATCAGTGCTTTGAAAAATATGGAACTTTTGGTCAAAACCAATAATAGTTTTTCCGACGCTATTTTACATTACACCCTGTTTTTCCGAAATAGCAAAATAAAAATAAATAAAAAATGTAATAAATATAATATCTAGTTTAAAAAAACAATATGAAATCATCCCTATTTAAAAGTATACGTAACCAGATATTGTACATAATAATGTATGAACATTGTAAATGAATTACATTCATATTCAGATGATATTTCTAACCTTTTCAATTCTATGAAAAATCCCTAACTCTAGAGTAGACTTTAATTATAAATACATAATTATAATTACGATATTTGAGCTGAAAATGTACGTTTTCGTGCAATAAAATTTTAGAAAATCGAAGAAAAAATGATCTAAAAATAATTCGATATCAAATCAATCTTTTTTTTTTCTTTCAAAAAATTATAGTACTTTTTTTTTGGGTGCTATAAAGTACCTTTTAAAACAAAGATGCATAAAAATGAAAGTAACAAATTTCTATAAAGAAATTTTAGTAGCCACGTCGTCTACCAAAATATTTTTGAAAAGATTTAATTTATTCTTATTTATTTTAATGTACACACAAATAAAATCAATGTGTTATTTCATTATTCAATACTGGCAACACATTTCTATTTAATTACAGGTTAAATACAGAGCTATAAATATGAATATTGGTTTATTGATAGATTGATAAAAAATAGAACGAGGAAAATGTATACAACGTAAAGAACAATCAATATACACACAAATTTCAATTTACCATATTTATTTTATATTATTTTATTTTATTTATTTATTTATATATTTATTTATTTATTTATTTATTTTATTTTATTTTATTATATTTTTTTTTGTTATTGGGTTTTAAATACATTTAATTAGATTTTTTCACTTATATTCTTATTTTATTCTTTGTTAATATCGTCAATATAGAAAAAAAAAGAAAAACGGAAAAGATATTTTTTCCTTTTTTTATTCATTCACATTAATAGGTTTGTAATTTTCCATTATACAAGGACTTCGCCATCATAATTGAGTCAAATAATAAATAATATTTACATGCATAAGAAATGCTTTTCAGGAAGATTTTTTTCTTTACTTTCTTATATTTTCAATAGATTCAATTTATATGTAAATAAGCCTGATTGAGTTTTACATGGGTAACCGTACCTACTAGAGCAATAAAGAAAGGAAAGAAAAAAAGCATCATCCTTTAATACATTCTTTAATCGTTGGCATTTAATATCCTTTATTATATTTTTATATATATTATATAAGTTATCGCCATGCGATACCGTTCCTTTATATATATTTTCATCATCCAATAAAACACTACGTGTTTATACATCACACTCACACATAATCTTTAAATTCATTGTGCTCTATCCGACTTAACTTTTAATTCACCCAAAGTTTATTTTTATTTTATTCTTGTTTTGTTTTTTTTTCTGTATATTTTCACAAATTTTAAATTAAAGTATTTTATTCTTAAAATAAAAAAAATAAAGACAGTACAGAAAAAAAATAAAAAGAACAAAAAAAAAAAAAAAAAGTAAACAAGAGTAGAGAGCAGAAGAATATAAAAAAAAACATCCGAAAATAATTTTTGTTATATTTTTCTTTTGCGTTATAAATTTTAAGTCCTGTGAGGATGTAAAATAAAAGTTGTTTCGACTTGTCGACGGAAAATATCACGAAGATAAATATTTGTGTTAGCATTTTTTATTTTTATTTTTTATATAATTTTTTTTTTCGTTTATCTGTAGTCAGTGTTGTAGGTAGCAATTGCCAAAAAGGAGGCAAACAAATAAATAAAAAAAAAAAACTAAACTTTTTTAATTAAGCTATATTTATAACATATTTTTATTTTCATCGTCTTTTTATTATATCATGTTTTCTGCTTTTTATAATCGCTCTTTATAGTTTTTTAGTTTTGTCAATTCTACTTTTGTTCTATTTTTATACAAACAAAAATATCTCCTTTAAATTATTTTTCTTATTTATTTATTGTAATTATTAAATACAGTGTTTTACTCAGAGGACTTCCATAGGAAAAAAACTAATTTTTACCAAATGCAATTAACGAAACCATTCTTCTTCTTCTTTTTTTTTATTTGGATAAAACAATAGATCTTTTAACGGCGAATTGAAAGTACCGTGCTGGGGGGACAAACAACCATATTTTTGGATAAATATATAATTATGTTGGAAAAATTAGAAAACTGCTGATAGGAAATTCAATCCCAAGGATACATTTTTAATACTTCTGAATTTCTCACGCAGGTTAGAGGTACTATATTACAAAATTTTACAAAATATTTTTTTTGCATTGCAACGATCTCCGCCGGATGCTTCAGAACAACGGGAGTATTAAAAATGGATTCCTTGGGGTCGATTTCCTACCTATCGGTTTCACAAGTTCTTTAATTTTTCGAACAAAATTCTGAGGTATTTAACTAAAAACATGTTAGCTTTGTCCCCCAGTAGGGTTACTTTCAATTCGCCGTTGAATGATCTATTGAATTAATATCCTTTTGTTAATTTTAGTACGATTTAGAAAAAAATATAGGTATATATTTTGGAAGATTTTTAAATAGCGGAAGAAAATGAGATTAGTGGACAAAACTATAATTTAATTAATATGTCTTAAGACAATTAATGTAATAAAAGAAAAACATCTACACAATAATATCGATCGAAAAGCAGCACAATGACAATTCAAGTAAACGTTCATTTACCGTACTTTCACACTCTTATTTTCAATTACGTTAAAACACAATTTTTTTTTTATAAACATTTTTATTTTCTTATCGAATAGGCCATTTCAATTTTATTAGTAAATTATTTATAACCTATAATTATTCTTATTACATTTATAAATTGTCCAATATATTGGATATGGATATAATAAGTTCATGCGTTAATAGTAGAACTTTTTTAATCTCTACACGTACACAATTTTTTTTTTATTATTTATTTCTTTTTTTTTTTCACAAAAAAATCACTTGAGAATATTATCTTTTTTTTTTTTTTTAATACATATTTGATTTTTGTTTTAAATATATAAATATTAAATATAATTAGCTACACATACACACTAAAAGTCCATTTGATTAAATATAATATTTTTATTTTATTGTATTTTTTTTATAGAACTATGTATTCATTTATATATATTTTACTTTTATTTATAATTTAAATTATTTAAAATTTTACACTTTTATTTTTATTAATTTATTTTGTTGTTGTTGTTGTTGTTGTTGTTGTTTATTTAATGAATTAATTATATTAACTTATATACAACTTTCCTGTATTCGGTTTGATGTAGTGACTACTTCCGGTCGAAACCGATATTCACTTAATGATGATGTTACTAATGATTGATTATGATGATTATTAGGACTCAGCAGACTAACACCAATGGGTAATGGTATGGCGGGTTGACTACTTATCGGACTACATGTTGTTATACTTTTGTTACCTCTACTTAATGTTGCATAGCTCTGAAACGAAAGAAAAATGAATAAATAAAAATAATGAAAATCATAAAAATTTAAATTGTGAGTTCAGTTGAATTCAGGTCCTTTTTTTTATATCTCAGAGTATACTGTTCAATAATTTTTCTTTCCATATTTTTTAATTGAAATGTTTGTATTACAACACAGTGATTAAAAATCCAATTTTTTCTAAGCAAACAGTCTTTCATTGAAATATATCGCATGGATTGACTTATATTGCTGAAGGCGTATTCGCTATTAGTACATGCTTCAAATTGAAAAAAAAAAAATATTTCTACCTAGTCGATTCTAAAAAGGGGATCCTTAAATTCTTGTAGAAAATGTTTGCTATCATTATTGTACAAAATATAAATTGCATTGATTTCCTTTATATTTCGCTAAAAGGTTTAGTTAAGCGAAAGAGATCTTTTGAAGTGAAAACAATGAATATAATCGTATATAAAATCTATAACAAATAAAATATTAATAAATAATATGTTTCTAATAATATTTCAAATAAATATAAATATTTATATTTATCACTTATTATCTGAAAGTATGAAAAATTGAAAATCGACCATCATAACTTTCTATTAATTCAATTTTCTATTAGGCTCATTTTCTATTTCTCTCGTGTGCTAGTATAGCAATAATAGTAAAATTGGAATAATAATATTTGTAATAAATTATATCAAATGAATTAGTACAATAGAAAATTCATAAATTAAATTTTCCCCAACTGAAACTGGTTCCGTGCAAATGGCACGCCAGTCATTTTGATTATAATGATGACATATTAACCATTTTGTCGGAACAATAATATCGAAGTAATGGAAATATATGAATATTTTGTGTTAGCTTTATTAAATAAATCAAAAATCATCATATTTCAATTTTCGATATTGACTTTATATTATTAATTATTGAATATTTGTTTGATATATAATAGTAAAACATACAACCAAGAACAGGGTGACGTCCACCATTTTTTTTTTTTTTTTAAATATTGAAACAATCCATTTGATAAATGTGAAAGATGAAACTTTTATGAAACATATTTTAAGTACATTTCGGGTGATTTAATTTTCTATTTATCTATGAAAAGTTTAATACGTATTTTTCCCATATAGATACAAATAATAAGCGCTACTAATTTTATACTATTGCAAATTTTGTACGTAAAATAATTTATTTATTTATTTTATCAAGAAATTGTCAATTGAATTAGTAATTCGAATAAATATAATCAATCAGCTTACAAATGGGCAACATTAAACATTAATTTTATGATATAATTCCATTTTTGGTATCATTATTTAATTTTTACCTAAATTTAATTTGAATCGCTTTACTATGTATGTATACATAATTTTTAAAGTGCCAATAAAATTTTATTTTAAACTGAACTGGAATGCTAATAATGAATACATAATAATATAATATATAAATATAAGTGTTTAACTTTAGGTTCTTAATTGCAAACTATATGTACGAATACAAAATATGCATACAATATATTATTATCAAAAATATTGTAACTTTTATTTGCCTACTTTATACCACATATAAACCTAATTAAATCATTATAGGTACATAATAAAAATGAATACAAAAAAAAGATTTATGGTAAATTTATTTAAAAAGAAAAAAATAATAAAATATAGAAAAGTTATCTATTGATAAAATTAATTTTGATAACAAAATTCACGATAATTTATTATTATATATTCAAATTCATAATATTAGAATATTTTCTACTTGTACGAGAGTGAACCATTAAATTACTATTGAATGGTGGAATATATTTTAATTACGGTTTATATATATGTTCCAATATTATGTTGAATTGGATCCGGACCAAAAATATTATCAATCCAAACAAAAGTGCAAATTACATGAAATTTAATGAAAAGCAAACGAAGCACAACACTAACAGCCAGAGCTATATGGCTTGGCTGACTAGTTCCTATATATCTATACAGATGATAACAAAT
The DNA here is from genome assembly GCA_011634745.2 of Catotricha subobsoleta. Classification (NCBI taxonomy): domain Eukaryota; kingdom Metazoa; phylum Arthropoda; class Insecta; order Diptera; family Cecidomyiidae; genus Catotricha; species Catotricha subobsoleta. The sequence continues at coordinate 4,786 of JAABKK020042236.1, read as the reverse complement.
ATTATAAATTCACTGTTATATGTAAATTCTAGTTATATACTTAGTTATTTGTTATATATTTTATATTTGCTATGTTAGTTGTACGCTGGTGATATAATGATATTAATTATTTATTACCAGCTCAAAGCAATGTTAATTACTAATATTGCGTTTGAATTGCATTCGCATGTTTATTATTGTCTTTGAATATATAAAATGTAGGGAAAGTTATTTTAATTTTGTATTTATAAATTTGGTTTGTGGCTTTATACCCTGGCTTCATATATATTATATATTTATAAAAAATAAAATAAAATAAAAACGTTCATTAGAAATTTATATTCATTTATTTGTATATGCCTAAACAAATACATTTAATTTTATGTAATTGGATATGGATAGGGTTGGCAATATACCGCAACCTACATCTACATGTAATTTGGTGTTTTATGAAAATGAAAATAAGTATGTTTCATTTACATAATTTATAACTGCGCAGTTTGCAGCAATATAATAATTCATTTTCATTAACAATTTTTCATTATACTGTTATTTAAATATATTTCTGTTTTTTTTTTTCGTTTTTTTTTTTTTTTAATTATAACTAAAGTCTAAATAGTCTTTGGTATTACATCTGTGTTTGTACTTACAATTTGTTTACTAGGTTGAAACGTATAATGGTGCACCTCCTTATTTATTCCACCTAAAGAACCCAAAATTGATCCATCCATACCTCTATAGCTATCATCTAATGTATCACGGTGTACAAGACGAGCCGATGGACTTCGAAACAACGGTATAGGAATTTGTGTAGTTTTGAGTGGTCGTCTCTCTGTAAAACAAAAAATAATTAGATTTATTTGGAAATTTATTTTTTATATGTTTTTCTTCTCTTTTTTTTTGCTGTTGTTTATAATAATTAAAAATACATATATATATTTTATAAGCCTGCACGGGTAAGTCGAACCGGGGAATTAATTTATTATTTTTTAATAAAATTACACTATATTATTATTATTTATAATTTTAATCAAATTTACGGGTACCCTAATCAAACTGAAAATTTTCAGCCCGTGTAAAAAAAAGCCTTTAAAGCTAACTGGTAAGTATGTTAAACTTCAAACAGTTATATAATATTGAATGTTATTTTCGGGTATTTGATTAAGTACTGGTTTTGTTATTAAGAACACCGTTTTGTAAAGCACATCAATGGTTAATTGTAAATTGAAAACGCATGTATTTGTAATGTATTATAGATTTTGGATAGGTACCAAATATACCAAATGCATAATGAATAAATTGAAATATATCCTGTACATCGTTTTACATTATACATATAAAATATAATATTATATACATTTCAATACATTGAATGTCTATAATACATTTATCGCATAGACGAATACTGGTACATCATATAAATGTATTAACACAATTTAATGCAATCGTGTAGTGACAATTAATTTACACCATTTATAAGTTCATGTAGATGAGCCGATTTTGATTAAATTGCAATTTATCTCCTGGGTCTACATATATGTTTGAATATTTGAAACCATTTCCATTAAATATATTTACAAGGACACATTCATACAAACTTACACATGAAAACTAAATGCAATTCCGATAATATTATTCAATGAGAATAAACCTATAAATAAAATATACCTATCTTTATATATTTGTGACCATCTACATCTCAACTCAGGCGATTAGCGTACATAGAACTTTTCAATTGTATTCAAGTAGGAATAAAATTAAATTCTATACATATGTAATCAACATAGAAAGCCAAACTTTTTAAGCTATATTATGATTTAAACAAAAATTAAGTATGTAATATTTTTTTATTTATAGGTATTATAAATTTTTGTGTGAATTACTGATCGATATATTGTAATAATAGAAATAAAATGAAAATAAACCCGAACATTTTAAATCAATAAACAATATAATAGAATAAACTTTATTGATAAAAAAAATATATATATGGTTTTATTTAAAGATGGGCAAAAATTCAACTGAATATCATTAAATAGCATATTGCACAATAAAAATAAAAGTTTATCGAACATTTTACAGAGTCAATTTGTTCTACTAATAAATATAAATTTTTTAAATAAAAAAAAAAACTCAACTGATAAAATAAAATCGCTCGCAGTTATATTATACAGAATATCAAGAGCACATCCATACACAGCCCAATCACAATGAAAAAGAAAAGTAATATAAATATAAATAAAACAATCTAATGCTTTTCTTTTGCCACAAAGCTTTTTTTTTTCTTATTTTTCTTTTACTTCTTATGTACATTTTTTATTTTCTTCATCAGGTACGATCATAATCGTTGTATTTCTAGAATCTAGTTTGAGAGTATAGAGACATTTCATTCGTTATTTTACATTTTGTATTATATTTAAAAATATATTTTATATATATAAACTCTTTAAAATAGCTCTGAATGTATAAATATATATATATATATATGCATGCAATGTGACTGACTACTTTATACACACAATGATAATAAAATTTTCAAATTTTATTCAAAGAAGTTTTTTAAGCTTCTGAATAAAAAGAAGAAGAAGAGGAAGAAAAAAAAACCCTTATGCAAATCGAATGTAAAATCCATTGCTTTACCATTGGTATGGATTGAAGTTGGGAGTTTGAAGATGTAAGTTTATCGTTCTTCACAATACTTATGTGTATACATTCAATATAATATATTATATTATATAGTGAATAGAAGCAGACTACTTATAAAGATTACATTCTTATTTATTTATACTTATTTAAGATAAATTTACTTTTACATGAAATGTCGGTCGCGAAACCAAACTATAATGGATGGAAAATTATAACAATAAACTTTTATATAATTTGATTATTTAATGTATTGCACATTAAATTGATTGATTTTCGGAATCATATAATTTCTTCTTCATTCTTTTTTGTATTATTTTGTTTGAATAGACCATTGTCTATCTCTTATTGTCTACTGCGCAAAAATATTAAAAAATTCTGAAATTTTATCATTTTCTTCAGTTTTCTCTATAGATTTTTAAACAAAACCGAGTCATGAACAAAATTGATTGCTGACACCTGAAATCGGTTAAGAAAATTCTTTTCAGTGATTTATCAAATTAAGATTGAATCAATCATATTATTATAGCAATATCCGGTCGGTAATGCTAACTTCTACACCAATGACAATAAAGAAACTATGTATTTTTCAAATAACCCACTCACACAAAGTATTTATTTTCTTATTGAAAAAAAAAAAACAATTTAAAAATAAAAAATTGAGATATTTTCGGACAAAGATATAAAAGTAAGTAATAAAATAGAAAGTCATCCACACGCTCCCAGACATCAACTGAATTATTTAATAGCTCAACTCAATATAAAGTTTAATTGACCGATAACTGCGTATAGTAAGTAAATCTTTTTTAAGGATATAGCAAATAATAGATTGCGTTATAGTTTTCAAAACAATTTTTTTCTTTTTTTTTTTTGCTGAGTTAACGGTTTCTTATTTTTCTTACTTTTCAAACATTAATTCTAACTTTTTATTTTGACCATTTTATATCTGACTATTTTTGATAATCAATATACGTCTCACTATTTCTAAATTATTTATTGATTTTTAGGGATCGTGATTTTTTTTTGTTTGTTGGTTTTCATTTGGCTGGACGGATTTTGTTGATTGATCTACCGTTAGACGCAGAATCGGAATTGTGACAAAATATATGGGTTTGGTTTTGATCAGTTTTGTTTTTCAGTTCAAAAGTTCGAAAAAACCGTTTTCTAAAATGGTCGAAAAATTTGTTTTTTTGATTTTTCGACCCGACGGTCCAAAAAAGCCCTAGACCAAAACCTATATATTTTGATGTCGACTAATTTATGCGTTTAATAGTAGCTCAATAATTAAAATACGTCCACTCAGTTTTGAGAAAAATAAACCCTGAAAATGAGTATATTTTTTTTATTATTTTTTTTTTTTTGTATTACAGCCTCAAGATCTAAGGACTTAACTGGAATGCATTTTATACAAAAATGTTTCAAAATTTATTCTTGCAATTAACAATAAAAAAAACTTTGAAGTTTCATAATTTCTTTCAAAACTTATAGAATTTAGAAGACACAAACGCTGAAAATCACAAGTTCAACTGACTAGATTTTAATAAATTCGGACCAAAACATTAAAAATAGTTTTTTTTAGGTCCAGTCGCATCTGAAAATGCTTTTGGAAATTTTTGGAACTTTCATACAAAAAATGAACCACCATCAATTTATAGTCAAAGAAAAAATGAAACATTTTCTGTTAAATTAATTATGTTTCTTGTTACATATTAAAATAATATATAAAAAGTTTTTTTATTATAAATAATTAGATGTGTATAATTGTATATATATTTTACCTTTCTAGATTTATTTTTAAAAAATTAAATGGTTTAAGAATCAAGACTAAAACTAACCTAAAATTTAATTAAAATAATATTCATTTAGTATTTACAATGTACAAGAACATTACTTAATCTCGATAGATAAAACGTTCCAAATCAACGCGATACATTAGTTTTTCAATGCGTTCTGATTCGTAAATTGTTTCTTCAACTTGAGTGGCAATTTCCCATTTCCAAAGTCTTTGTGCAGCAAATGTAGATTTAAAGGATGCATATTAGGGTGGTTCGTTTTTTGTATGGGAGTTCCAAAAGGTTAAAAAAGTTTAGCTCCATAAGCATTTTTAGATGTGACTGGACCTAAAACGACTATTTTTAATGTTAAGGTCCGAATTTTTTAAATT
>JAABKK020042235.1:16698-34119 GCA_011634745.2 Catotricha subobsoleta | reverse complement strand
AAACCATTAGTAATTGATGGTAAGCATTAAATACATTTATACTCTTTATATTAGAATTAAATTATTCGATTTTTAAATTTAATTTTATTTATTACATTAGAAGCTGGCCAAAATATTCCAAGTAAATCTCAATGTATTGAAAGAACTTTGTCTACATCGAAAGATATGGAAAAAGAAGTTGAAGTTAGCACCGTAATTAATAAGTTTGAAGATGAAAAATTTCATGTTCCATCAGAATATTCAAGCAATACTTTCACAGCTGGTTATATGAGTCCGTTGCAACTATCTTCATCACCTGAATCATCTTGCGAAACCCCATCTCATATCAAAACTGAAAACAGTTTAAAAATTGATGTGAATGATGATGTTCAAGCGTCCATTAATAAAGACAATCTTTTAACAGATCAAAATATAATACAACATAATGTCGACGCACCAAAGAAACAATTTACGCCTGTTGCTGATACCAAAGTAGATCAAGGTGAAACTTCACGAGAAACTCCACGTAAAACACCAATGCGTAGACAAAGACTATTACCTGTAAGTACGCCTGATAATTCCAGTTTTTGCGATGAAACAGAAAAGCAGAAGCCATCTAAAGAATTTGCGTCAACTAAAAAATCAGCCAGAAAAACAACTTTATTACAGGGATGTCATGAAGTTCGTAACGTCGTCAAAGGCGACGAGGAAAAAATAGATTTAGAAGCTAAAAGTATCTCTAAAATTTTGGATGAAGTAAAGAAAACAAAAGATAACAATGTAGAAGATAGAGGTCATCCTGCGACTGGGGAAGATATATATTTAACAGAAATTCAAAGTAATTTAAATGTAATGGAAAAGAAAAAAGTGATTTTAGGGGAAACTGAAAATTCAAATAAAACTGATGAAACTAAAAGTATTGCGACTCACATTTCAATATCTGAAGCACCTGTGACCACAACGCATTTTAATGTGGTCCAAGAAACTGAGCAAAACATTTCAAAATCTATTAAAGATTCAAATGAATTTGTAGTTTCTGTAGACCAAGAAAAATCAGTTACTGATGAAGCGAAAGTCGTTATACCAAATAAAGATTCAGTTATGACTTCAGATGTACAATCATTGGTAAAAAGTCCATTACGTATTACAACTCCAACGACAGTAATTGCTCCAATAGCTATAAAAACTTCATCACCTTTAAGTACTTCACTACTTTCCGATACTCCGGCAACTAGACGTACTAGAAAACAAGATTTGTATGAAGTTCAAACTTTACCACCAAGAACTCCACGCCAGCGTAATCCGCCTTCAAGGTTTTTAGAAGGTGATTTTGTGACTCCAAGTAAAAAGACTCCAAAAGTTAAGCTTGCATCGGAATCATTGAAAAAATTAAAAGGAAAAGCCACTCCTATAACGTTACATGACCAAATTGTAGATAAAACCAAAAACGTTCCCGCTCAAAATGTTATTCAAGTTGACGGTAAAAAAAAATAAAAATTATTTTTATTTGCTTAAAAAAAAATTATTTAAAGTGATACTAATTTCAATATCTGATATTTTCTTTTTCATATAAAAGAGTCCCAAGGCATTTCAAAAAGTATCAGTAACGTAGAAGATGAAAATATTCCTGATGTAAACGGTAAATTAATATACAATTTTAGATTTATAACTACTTATTTCTAACTTAAACTTAATTTTACAATAACTTTGTTTATATCCTTGATTAATTTATTATCTTGCAGGACGTCGTAGCTGCGGCATTGTTGTAGCAGCAGTTCATTTATCTGAAGACACAGTATCTATTAGTAATCCAGAAAATACAGAATTCGAAAGAAAAGATAAAGTCCCAATCGATGACTCTGGTAAATAGTTCATTGAAAATCTTTGTTTTCTTCACATTATAATAACCATTTTTACAATTTATGCAGAAAAAAGGGTTGTTCTATCGCCGTCAACTTCATCTTCAATTATCAACCGGCGTAACGTGATTAACGATTCTGTTGATGTGATGTCTGATATGGAGTCGCAATTTCCTGCTTCATTTAAAGATTCTAGATTAGAATCAAATTCAAAAAATGTCATCGAAAGTGAAACTGCGAAGGATATTGATAAAAAATATGAAAAGGGTATAATTACTATAAAGTCGAAATCGGGTCGTACTGAGCAGAGTAAAGATGATGAAATCGTTGAAGTGGATAAATTTGCTAGTAGAAGTGGCATAAAAAAAATAAAGAATATTAAAGAAGCAATTGAAACCAAAACTGAAAAGGAACAACCAAAACAGAAAATTCGAGGACGAGCTGCAAGAAATAGAAATGCAACCGAAAATAAGGATGACGATATTGAAATAGATGTGGACACACCAAAAGTTAAAAGTGGTCGTGGTACTGTTAAAAAACTATCAAAAGTTAAAGTTCCTGATATTCCTCCTTCTAACGTAATAGAAACTACTAAGGTAATCGATAAGCAAGAAGAAAAGAAAATTACAGGCCGTCTAAGAACTTCGAAACGTATTGCAAGCATTACTGAGCACATCGACATACTTGCTAAGAACGAAAAATCGACACCAAATAATGCTCAAAAACGCAAGAAAAATGTGTCCGAAATACAGAATGATGAAGTTGAAACTAAATTAAAGCGTGGAAAAAGGGCGAAGACTACTGAAAATATCGATATTGGTTCTGAAGAACCAGTTGCTGATATAAAACCAAAATTAAAGCGTGGCCGACGTAAAGTACAAGAAGAAGAAGAAGAAGTCGAGCGAGCACAAGAAACAGTGGAATCGGAAGAAATTGAAGAGAAAGCTGTTGATATTAAGCCAAAATTAAAACGTGGACGTAAAGTAGTAGAAAAGGAAGACGCGGAAGCACAAAAATCAGCAGAAACTGAAGAAATTGAGGAAAATGTTGCTGATACAAAGCCAAAATTAAAACGTGGTCGTGGACGTAAAGTATTAGAAGAAGAAGCCACAGAAGCACAAAAATCAGTAGAAACAGAAACAATTGAAGGAAATGTTGTTGATACAAATCCAAAATTAAAACGTGGTCGACGACAAATACTAAAAGAGGAAGATGCAGTAGCTCAAGAAACAGTACAAAGCGAAGTAATGGAAGAAACAGTTGCAGTGTCAAGTGAGAAATTAAAAGCGAAAACCACCACAACTACAAATAAAAATGTTTCTCTACCAGTACATGACGAAAAACACACTGCTAAGCGAAGTCGTAGGCAGAAAAAGGAGCCAGTTGAAGATAAGGAAGCCGACGAAGAGATTTCTACACCAAAACCAAAACGTTTGCGAGGGCCAAATCAAACCAAAAAAAGTAAAGAAATAAATGTTCCAGCTAAGAAAATAGAGAAAAAAATAGAAGAATTTCTTCCGAAACGCGGACAAACAAAATCTTTAGAGCATGTTATTGAAAAAGAACTAAAACCTGTAGAACTGGTCTCAGTGCCAAAAATAACACGAGGACAGGTTGCTGAGTCCAATAAAGAAGAGAAATCTGAGGAAACATCTGTACCCCAGAAAGGAAAGCGTGGACATCCTAGAGCACTAGCGCAGGTAGTTCAAGTGGATAAAGAAGTACCCAAACCAACGCGTGGACGTCCTGCTAAATTAGAAGCAACAGCAGATGAAGAAAAATTGTCTGAAATAATTGTAGCCTCAAAAAGCAGACGTGGACAAACTAAAGTACCAGAAAATGTTGTTGAAGAAAAGATTAAAGATTCTCCAAAAACAATGCGTGGACGTCATGCTAAAATTGAGGAAACGGTGAGTGAAGTAAAATCACCTGAAGTGCCTGTGCCTTTAACAAGCAAGCGCGGCCGCGCGAAATTCATTGAACTAATTGTTAAAGAAACAGATAAAAAAGACAAGAAAACTGGAAGAAAAACTTCTCTAACAAAACCTGAAGAGGAAAATCTGAATATAAAAGCAGGACGCACACGTAATCGAGCAAATAGCATTGAACCTTCTTCGAAAAGAGTGAACGATAAAGCTATTAGTCCACCAACCCCAATTGAAAAAAAGACACGTCCTAGACGAAACGTTAGAAAATAGGGCAGATCATTGGAATTAAGCAGTAAGTTTTAATGACGCACATACATTTTTTTATTATTATTATTATTATTATATTTCTGCTTTCAATGTTGATGTTTTATGTACATAAATATAATAATGTCATACAATATCTCTAAATAAAATATAAATTAATTAATATTAATAAATAAAAATTTAATAATAATTTTTTTTATTGTCTTTCAAATAAACAAAGAAGTTACCGACGTAATAAAGATCGCAGGGCAATTCCATACCGTGACTGAGAGCATTAAAGCATTTAAGGCTACTGTTTGCCATTAAATTAAAAAATAAAACACTAATTTTATTATAATTGTAGGTCTCGATACACTTTAAGTTTACAGACAAAATGATTGCCATTAAGGTTCTGTGCAGTTGAGATATTCAATAAAGAAAGGGTGTGACTGAGATTACTGAAATGTAACCTTTATTTGAATTAGCTGTTTTCAAAACTAAAATACTCTGAAGTAAAAACGTTTGATGAATTAAATTATTTTTATTTAAACACATATAAGTCTAGCTCTAAATATCGCACAAGAAATATTCCATAAGTGCTTTCATTCATACAAATGTGCGTGGCGCTATAATATGTGACTGCGATTTTTGCTATCTAAACTTAAAAAATATATATATATACATATATATATAGGTATAAAAAAATGTGCATGAATGATCATTTTGAAATAATGTTATCAATAATTACAATTATAATATATACATAAGAATATCTACAAATATGTAATAGTTATCGTTTTGGAAAGTATAATTTTGACTTTTTTCAAAAAAGGTTTACATTTTCATAGAATTAGCCTGTAATCTGTGGATTGTTCTATTCGTGCCAAATAAATGCATGATATAGAATACGAACTAATCGCATTTACTCAGCGAATTATAATGCTTCATTTATTATAAAATACAACGCGCTCAAAAATATAACAAACTATGAACTCAAAATCTTCACTACCCAATTATCCCCTAATATTTTTATCAAGTCAATAAGTGAAATAAAGAATAGATGGAAAATATCAATTGTAGATGTGTTTGAGTATAAATGTAAATTATTATATGCAGGGTTGAAAAAAATATATTTTTTTTTTAAAGAAATCGATTAGACAAATTTTCGTGATATTTTAAAATTTGATATTTTGAAAATATTAATCAGGAAATATCATACTCATATAAAATTGATATGCGGTGGCAGTTCTATACCATGAACCGGAGAACGAACGACATAGCTTCAGCGGCAAAATTTCTAAATATGTATGTAATTTACATGTAAATTTTAAATAGGTACTGTAAACATTAAATAATTTCAGCTTAGCCGGCAACTTTTTGTTCAAAGTTTAGAACCGCAATAATAGTTGTTACCAATAGTTGGTTTGAATTAATCAAAAAATTGATGTAATAAATGATTATTTATTCAAAGTATACGTCATATGTACTTTGGATATAAACAGTGGCGGACTGGGGCCCTAAGGGCCTTGGGGGAGTTAGTCAGTGGGGCCTCAAATTAAATACTATATTATTATTATTTATAAACTAAAAAAGTACGAATAAAGTAAATTTATGTAAAAAAAATTCAAGTGAGACCTAAAAAAAAAAAGGTCTTCAATCTTCCACCACCTTGCAAAAACTCTGCCTCAAACTCAAAAAAACAGTTTTCGGTCTTCAAATACCGCGCTGTATGCAAATCGTGCAAATCGTATTAGATAAGTGAAAAAAAGGGATACTATTTTTTCCAAATCAAAGTTGAAAACTAAAAAAAACAAAAGTCCCACCAGAAAATCGATTCCAAAAAAAAATTCTTGTCAAATCTCAGGGGGGGGGGATTTTGAAGACATTTTGATTCTTCGCCTAACGGTGGATTTATAAAAATTATGAATATGCGTGGGGCCTTGGGGGAGTTGTCCCTCTATCCCCCGGGCCAGTCCGCGCCTGGATATAAATATAAAAAAAATTTGGCCGCGATTAAATTAGTGATTTTTTCCCAATGGTTGGTGCAATACTCTTACTTTATTTTTGTTAAAAATCTTACGCTAGCGACAAACGAGCAAGATATTCTAGATTAATGAAACTGGCGAATAAAATATTTTATAAATAAAATCACGGAACATTTAATAATAAAAAAAATCCAACCCTGCTACGAGGAACGCAACACAATCATAATTAGAGAAAGAAAGAGAGCGAGAGTGATAAGTATAGATTTAGTGTTTACGACTTATTTCATATTCGCATGTCATTCTGTCGTTTTGTCTTAATATTTTAATTATATTTGGTGTAATATTTAATATTTTTTAACTTGTTTCAAAACGTAAAATATAGAAAAGTTATATTTGATAATAAAGCTAAATTATAAAATCTAGCATCGATATGGCATTGCGCATTTTAAGCCGAAATCTATTCTCAAAACATTTTTTATTGTGCAACCAAATTTTCTCAAATCAACGTTACCTATCTCACTATCCAATCGATGAGAGTATATTTGGCTTAACTGAAGAACAACAACAGGTTATATAATTCATATTGGAAGTTATTCTTTTAACCAAGAATATTGTAATTCTTATTTTCTTAGCTCAGACAAAGTATATTTAATTTAGCTCAGAAAGAATTGGCTCCATATGCGCAAGAAATTGATAAAAACAATGAATTTAAGTAAATATTAAAATTATTAGCATTGAATGATTAGACGATTTTTTTTTTTTTTTTTAAATTACCTATTTTAATTGATAACAGAAGCTTACGTTCATTTTGGAAAAAACTGGGTGATATTGGTGCTTTAGGCATAACAGCGAAGTCAGAATATGGTGGCACAGATGGTAATTATTTAGATCATGTTGTTCTTATGGAAGAATTATCAAGGTAATTTTTGATTCTTAAAATATTATTGTTAGTCTTCAAATAATTTTACAAACCGTATGATATTTTTTATTTTAAAATATAGAGCAGCAGGAGGAGTTGCTTTATCATATGGAGCCCATTCTAATCTTTGTGTAAATCAAATAAATAGAAATGGAACAGAGGAACAAAAGTTAAAATATTTACCTAACGTAAGTTAATTTTAATGTTAATCCATAATGTTTATAAAAAATCGCAAGTTATTCATATTTATTCAATTAGTTGTGTAGTGGCGAGCATATTGGTGCGTTGGCAATGTCTGAACCAGGTTAGCAAAAAATAAAAAAAAAACATATTATTTACTCACTAATTTATTCACTATTATTAGGTTCTGGTAGCGATGTTGTATCAATGAAACTACGAGCTGAGAAAAAAGGCGATTATTATACTTTTAATGGTAATAAATTTTGGATCACAAATGGACCCGATGCCGATACATTAATTGTGTATGCTAGAACAAATTTGAATTGTAAGCCACAACATGGAATAACAGCTTTCATAATTGAAAAGGATTTTGCTGGTTTCACCACCGGACCAAAATTAGATAAATTAGGGATGAGAGGAAGCAGTACATCTGAATTAATTTTTGAAGACTGTAAAGTGCCTGCCAAAAATATTTTGGGTGAAGAAAACAAAGGAGTCTATGTATTAATGTCTGGCTTAGATTATGAACGACTTGTTTTAGCAGGTGTTAAAAATAACATTAACATATAATATTATTAACATCACATATAATAACATTAACATAATTTACCTGTGTGTTTAGCTGGTCCAGTTGGTCTTATGCAAAGTGCATGTGACATCACATTTGATTATGCTCATCAACGTAAACAATTTGATACAAGAATTGGCGAATTTCAATTGATTCAAGGTAAAATGGCTGATATGTATACAACATTAAATGCATGCCGATCGTATTTATATGGAGTTGCAAGATCATGTGTTGCTGGAAAAGCGAATCCAAAAGACTGTGCTGGTGTGATATTGTACTGTGCGGAAAAGGCTACGCAAGTTGGTTTAGATGCTATACAAATACTCGGTGGTAATGGTTATATTAATGAATATCCGGCTGGTAGAATTATGAGAGATGCTAAACTTTATGAAATTGGTGCTGGTACCTCAGAAGTACGACGTCTCATAATTGGACGTAATTTAAATAAAGAATATAGCAATTAAATTGCATTAAACTAATTACTTTTAACTAAACGATTTTAGTTTTATTAAATTAAGGACAAATATTGGCCAAATTTAAATACCAAAAAAGTGCATTTATTACTTTTAAAATGTGAATATTATTAATAATAAATTTATTTTTCTATATCAACACCATATTGTTATAATATACTCTAAGCTTCACAAAAATTCCAGGTTTGTATCTATTATAGTTTCCAAGAATGATGCTGTGTTTACGTTAAATAGTTCAGCTTGTTGATCATTTCATGTAACTGACAATTTTTAATTATTTTAGGATTTAAAAAAATGCTTGATTTATGAAAAATGAAGTAGAAAAAATAAATTAAAATTTTCAATTTAAATAATTTGGTTTACAACAAAAAATTAATATTAGATCATATTGATTTCTGAAAAAGGTAACCGAATATGGAAACTTTATATTACCTTACGCAGGCAACTTAAATCAATTTTCTTCGGAAAGACAAGCGATAGATATTCATTTCTTAGAATTGTTCGATAAATAATCCATAAATAGTAAATTATTTAAATAAAAACAAAAACAACAAGGAAATTATTAAAATACCTTTTATTAAATTGATAGCAAATATTATTATAATAATATTGTGCATTTACATAAATATAATTTAAAGTAGGTTATTAAAATTTGGAAACATCATTTTTATTTCAGATTACAAAAAAAAAAGTTAAATTAATAGATAAACACTCCTCACTGCTAAAAAAAAAAAGAAAAAAAGATAATAAAATAAAAATAATATTTTTTAAGAATTTTCATTTATGAAATTAATTAAATAAATATGCATTTTACTTTATTTTTCTTTTCTTTTCTTTTTTATCGATTATCAATTAGATTATAGTAATATAATAAATAAAATATGTAGATTAAGATAATATTAATTCGTTTCAACTTTCAATTGACTAGAATTTACACTCACAACATTATCATTTTCATTAGATTTATGTTGACAAAAAAAAAGAAAAAAAAAAGAAACAAAAACAATGGGTCACGAATAAACAAAAAAAAAAAGAAAAAAAACTTGAGAAAGCAAAATCTTAGCTTTTATTTGTATTATTCAGTTTCACATAACGATTAACAACATCATAAAAAGCTTAAAATTCATATTTTGTTTGATTATATAATTTAAAAATAAAATTTGATTTTGCCTTAAAATAAATTTGCTGGATGCAGAGCCAAAAACTATATAAGATTTCAAATTGAAAAACGGAGTAGAATTATTTCATCAATTGAACATTATTCTTGTGATAAAAGCAATATCTGTTTTTAATCGGAGAAAATGTAATTACATACACCATGAAACCGGTCATTCTACTGCATTTTTTTTAAAAAAAATTTATTTGTTTCAATAATTATGGATTCATCCGAAAGCATTAATAATTTCATTTTATATAATATAAATTTTTATAAATTTAATTTTCAATATCTAAAAGCTATGCAAAAATATGATTTTATTAAAAATATTTCCTTTAATTAATAAACAACAACAAAAATATAGTTTTATTTTATGCACTAAACATCTACATTGGCTTTAAATTCAAAAAATATATTTTATTATTTTACTGTACATTTATTTAATTATAAATTTTTTATTATTTTATTTTATTTTATTTATTTATTTATTTTCAATCATAGATAATAATATTAATATTTAATTAAAATCATTTATTTTTTTAAATTATTTATTTTATTTATGTAATTAATATTCATTAAAAACTATATCGCGGTTCGTTTTTAGTAAAATTTGTCAAAATCATTAATTTTTTAAATTATTGTATTTTAATATAAATATTAAGTAACGATTAATATTTAGTAAAATATGATTTTTTTCCATTGATTTATTTTTATATGCGTCGTTGATTAGTTTAAGTTTATATGCGGATGTTTTTTTTGGGACTTCATAAAACCATTTTTCTTGTTGTAATTATTTGTTGTTTGTGAATTTTGCTTGTTGTTGGCTTTATTTTTCTTTGGTTTTTTTTTCTTTTTTTTCAGTTTTAATAGCCGGTTTCTCCTAATACACTGTACATTAGACGTTTGAATGAGTGGCTTTGATGGATAGTTTCGTTAGATTCGCCCATTGGGTTTACCTAAAAATAGTACTGTTGAATTTTATAATTAATTAATGCTGTGTCGAGATAATGAACGCATTGATACTTTGCGGTTGTTTGGTGTTTGGCATTATAAAAGCAATTGTTAGATGAATTAACTCATTAAAAACCAGACGTTTAGTTGTTTTCGCATTTTTTTTTTTTAAATTATATTTTCATTCTGATTTAAGCTTAAATCTTCAAGATCCATTAGAATAATTACTAAAAAAGCGGGTATTTTTTTTTGTAGTTGTAAAAAAACGTGTTAGCATATAGTTGAGCAGTGGCTTGAGTTAAAATTGCAATTGACATGGATGTAAATTTTTAATGTAATGTATTCTATAGAAAATGGTAACATCGATATTATAAAGGAAAGATACATTTAGCCGTAACATCGTTGTATTTGACATATATAATTCTGTAAAGTATCAACAAAAATTACATAACATCGCTCATTTACATCCATGTGAACCTAGCTTTAAAGTCAGTTTAAAGATACCTTTTAATTTTGAGTAATTTAAAAAGTTTTCAGTAAAATAAAAAGCGGCATATTTGAATTATAGTAGAAACCCGTAGAATGACCACTACTACAGTAACCATCGCACATATGATCATTTATTTTTATTAACCTTGCTTTGAATATTCAAAGAAAAATCAAATAGTCACCTGCAACCGGAAGTTGGGCATACTATGAGGTTCTACTGCACTTAAATTCATTACCAGATTTTAATTAGCTTTATTTTGATCAAGCATTATTTTCTCGCATTTTTTTTTATAATTTACTTTATAACTTACGTTTTGATAATTTTGTGGTGCTGGTGCAGGATAGCTTGCTGGTGGCTTCTGCAAAAGTTTCAGTTTTAACACATATTGCGTTCAAGACTGATTTATGCCTAACACATTTTGTATCTATTTACTTAATTTTTCAATATGAACTCACCTTTCCTGGTATCAAACGATTTGGTTGATAAACTTTATGTTGTACAGCTATTGGTACCTCATGCACATTATTTCCATAATGATCTTCTTGCAATGCTCGGTATGTTTCACTCTTAGATGGATCAAAAACTAAGGTCTTCTTGTAACTGATGTTGGAGAAAAGGAACAACAAGAAATAGGTTCGACAATGTTAGACAAAAAATTTTGACAAATTTGGATGTTTTTGGGTATCAAAAAATCATAATAAATCAAAAATAAAAAAATACAGATAGAAAATTATTTGCAAAAAAAAAACTGTGTTTTTAGTTATCAATAATTTTTAGTGATTTAAATGATTGGTTAGTATTTGATGACATTAAATTCAATTCAATTCTTACTTTAATAAATTAAGGTTAATTGATTGTTTCATTAGATAGATTTAGGTTTTGGGATTAAGGAGTATAGAGGGCTTTTAAATATCTTTAAATTACTAGTTTTATTGTAATTTAATGAAAAAGGAAATTGATATTTTATTTAATTAGGATTTAATTTTATCCAAAATGTAAAATTATTTTAAATAACGACGTATATAAAAGTTCATAGAACCAAATAAATAATCCAATAATCCAAAAATCAACAAAATACAATTTAATTTCTATTCAAAATATAAAACCACACAACAGACTTACAGGCAATATAAATAATTATTGTATTTAATATAATTGTATTATATTAAATAAATATATAATTCAATTTAAATAAAACTTCGAATTAAATTTTGGATGGGATATTGATTTGTATTGACTATATTTGTGAAAATAAAGTATAAATGTTTTAATTCAACTATTTAGCAAATTTTAATTAAAAATGAAAATAATTTTTTTTTTTGAAAATTGTATTAAATTAAAAAAAAAAAACAACATTTATTTTTCTTTTGTTAGGATTTTATGTTAATTAAATTTACGCTGATTAATTAAAATATTTAATATCCTGCAGTTAACTTTCGTAAAGAACATCACAAACTAGCTTTAAAAATCCTTCGGTCCAATTACTAAAGGATTTTTAAAAACGTTCGTAAATATAATCAATAAATATCCATTAAATTTAATTCGATTTTATAAATTAACAAAACATTAAAATGATCAAAATCAATTATGTATAAGAAAAAAAAACATATAATTAATTTATTATGAATTAATAAATATTTAAATCCGTTGTATTGGATTTTATCGATTATTCGACCAAAAAACAGTTTAATGTAATAATATATAATTCAATCGTGTGCGAACAATACATAATATAAAAATTAATTAATTAATTAATTAATAATTATAAAATTCATTCGATGAAGATGGGGTAGCTAGGGGTGAGGGTCTATTATTAAAACTTATGGGTTGGTAATTGGGATTTGTGGATAAACGATATTGTTGTTCAAGTTGATTGCGTAGTTGTTGTTGCTCCAGGATTTTTTGTTTTTGTTCCAGGAACGATAAATCAATGAAAATTCTATATATTTTATGTGATTAATGGTTAAGCTATTTTCTTCTTCTTTTTTTTTTTAATAATGATTATTTATTTTTTTTGGTTTTATGATAAATGTTAATAATGACTGAATATATGATTGTTAAATGTAAGGAGTAAATTTATAATGGGGTTTTCTATCATTATGTTATTGTATTGAATATTTCATGTTATATAACTTTGGGATGAGGAATATATGTATTATCTATAATTATATAATTCATATTTGATATTTATTTTAATATATTTTAGAATATGAAAATTAAAATTCATGTAAAAAAAAATATTCAAAATCATATCTAAAGGTTTGAGGAGAGAAATAAATAATCATTCGCAAATATTTATTAAAATTAGAAAATGTATTAAATTTTGCTCGCTCTTCGAAAATGTGGACAGCGATCCACAACTAGTTAAAAACTAATCTGATTTATTACAACGAAAATAATTATAATATTGAAGGCCTCTCTATAGTTTAATTGATTGATTTGAAAAGCAAAATAAACAGACAAAATACCAGCTCTGCAAATTCAAATAGGTATATAGTCTTTGCAAAATAGGCTATACAGAACGTCTAATTCATCATATATATAATATATATATTCTGTCGGAATTTCCGTATTTCAGCAGTAATGCATTTATTTCGAATAAAATGTCAGTTAGTGCTATTCTATACTTTTACAACGATTACGAATCTGTTCATTAGATCATCAGAAATATTACATTGAAAACACTTACTGGTAATAAATTCTAATCACATATTGAAAAACTTGATTTGAATTTATTGTCTCGTGTAGCCAGATTTATATACCCACGCCACGACATAAATGTTCTATGCATACATACATTCTACGGCCAACAATACTTGGTGATTTTATGTATAATAAAAAAAATTTGCCTAGAAAGATTTTTGTTTGTGATATTTCTGTCCATCGGGTTGCTATTTTAGCACTAAATGAAACGCGACGAGATATGAATATATTACATATTTGTTTTCTGGTAATTCGGTATTGGTGGATTATATGCTAAATAAATATGTATGTTTTTATTTGTGAGTCGATTCTATTTTTAAATGAATAAAATATTTATTTTATTACACCAGCGAAAATAAATATTGAAATTTTTTCTATTCTACATATTTAAACATTCAAAAAAATAAATAAATAAATAAGTAAATAAATGAATAAATAAAGAAGTAAACATTTATTACTATGATGGTTACGGTTACGGTATTATAATCATAGTTTTACAAGTTTCATATGTATTTATTATATCATGAAAGAACGATTCGAATTAATCAAATTATTAATATGTAATTGATATAAGAAGCGAGAAATATACAGCCAAAGGATTTTTTTTTAAATTTAGTATTTTCATTATCTATAATCTAAGTACAATCTATTAACTACATTTTACACGATAACATTTAAGAAGATACATTCGATCAGAAAAAAAAAGAAAAGATAAAAAAATATCAAATACCAGATAAATAATTTCAAAAATCAAAATTAAAAATTAAAAAAAAAAAAAACATATTCGAACGAGCATACGAATTGAAAGTAGATTAAATAGTTTCAATAACGCAGGAACATTTTTTATTACCCGTCAATTTTGCTGGGTAGAGGGCTGACTGATATTGATCTAAATTAAAAATATAATTTTAGACAACTGACTCAAACACAACAGTCAAGAAAGGAGTATTTGTGTATGCAATGATTGACGGTTGTGCGTTCAGGTTCTTAAATAGTTGCTCCTTATTATTTTACTCTTTTAATGAATTGCCAAAAGAAAAAAATTAACGGAAAAAATAAATTAAAAGAAAAGTATTTCATCGAAAATATGCTTAGATATTGAAAAACAATTAGTGACGCATGTTAGTTGCTTTTCTAACAAATAATATTTTAAAATTAAAAGAATAGAGTATACAAAATGTATTTCACACCTTCGCACACCGCCTCTTCATTGTAAAAGTACGTGTAGGCAGATAATTGAGAAAAAAGTTGGTGTGTGAGTTGTCTTTAGCTTAATTTCTTTTTTTCGTTTTATGATTTTCATTGCATTAATATTTAATTTTCATTTTTATTCAAAATAAAAAATATTATACTTACGGTGTTGAATTTGGAACCGTTGACCGAATTGAATGTTCTATGTTACTGTCTGAATAGAGGCCAATTGGAGAATTGAATTGCTTATGTTGAACCTATTTGAATTGTTTGAAATAGATATGATTATTTTTGTTCGTATTTTTAGATAAAATGAAAAGCTATTAGCAACAGAATATTAAATGAATGTTAATGATATTTTCCTTTTACTTATATGAAGAAGTGTCTGTATGTCCAAAATGATGTATATTTATTAACATCTATAAGAATAGATAGTCCATTTCCATATCTATATATATATATAATTATATATATATATATATATGTATTTATTGATGTATAGGTATAAACGTGAACACAGAATAGTGTACACAGGATATTATGGAAATATTCATGCAGACTTCTATTAGTAAGTGAGAGTGATCAGGAAAATACCTGAGCTACAAAATTCATAAATAAACCTAATTTATTTGAATATTAAACCATGACCTCTAAATATAAAATTAATGATTGTTTAAAAATGCTATATGAATTTAATTGCAATAGCGTGAAAAATCTAAATGTTGTATTAACCTTTCCACTTCTGGAATCATCTCCAACAACACGATGTAGTACTGAATCAGCGAGCTTTGCATTTTTGAAATAGATTTAAATATTATTGAAAATGTATATTAAATCAATGGTTTAATTGATACGTATCTGAAAAATAACTACGTATATGAATAAAAAAAAAATTGTTTATACCTTCTGTCTCAACAGTAAATCATCAACGTGATGTATAGGTCCACGCATTGCTGGATTTGGATGATGTCTTAAGTAACATTCTGTAGGTGTTACGTCCTTCTTAACTTTGGCACCAGGTAGAATTAGTGGAGTTGTGCGATAGGGCTATTAATAAAAAGTAATAACAATCAATATAGACAACAAAAAAAAATTGAAGAATTAAATTCTTGGAAATTTTTAAAGATTTTCCAGACTTATTAAATAAATACTACAAAAAATAAGTCTTGAAAATCTTCCATATCCATCGAAAATTCAACAACAATACCTATAGTCTTTAAAAAAAATTCGCCAAATTGTTCTAAAAGATTTATCGTTTATATTGCTAACATTTTTCAATTTTCATTTGCCAATTAATTTTTTCTTTTTCTTTTTTTTTATTATTTTATTTTCTTTTGACCTTCATACGTCCACGCTGTATAATATAAAATAATGTGATATATAATACACATGAAACATAAGCATATGCACATACAGCCAAGCCATACACTCTATGAATTCTTCTATGTATCTAAAAATAAAAGCAGATTTAGTTCAGTTTCTCGAATATGCTTGGGCGTTTATTTTAATTATGAAAATAATGCTAAATATTTACAATGTCAAATGTTTATAGTCAGGCAGAGGGATAAATAATTTATGATGTCATGGTCGTCAGTGATTTTCTTTTTCCAAAATATTTGTATTCCATTTCATTTACTTATATCATTTTTTTTTCTTTTTTTGTAATTTTCTCAAACAAAAATCACATTTATTTATTTATCGATGTTTTTAAAATTCAAAAATTGTTGGATGCTGAAATTTTTTCTGCGTTCCATTTACAATTCCACATAATGTGAAATGGATATTACATAAAGTTATAAATGTTTTGTTTGTGTTAAGTAAAAGAAAAAAAAATCATTATTTATATTTCATTCTATTTCGAAAAAATCCGACCGATATTATAATATTTTGTGTAATATTTTTGTAGTTGACGTCAAGTTCGCAAGCGGTTTAAACGTTTCTCGTCTTCATATAGAAAGTATAAGAAATTTGTAAAAATGATTTTAAACATAAAATTAAGTATTTTCGGTTCGACATTTCTTTTTTTTTTATTAAAATCTTTTTTCTCTTTTGTCTGCTTTGAAATATTGAACAAACAATATTTAACGTATAGATATTTGGATTTGATTGTGTTTTATTTTGAATAATTATATTTTTATTATAATTAGTATTTGAAGGTATAAAAGCTACCTTACATTTAATATGTATTACCAAAACGTTAAATACTAATAATAATAATGTACAATGTATGTGCTTGACGCTGTTAGCGTCATTTAGTCGATTCAATGTCAAAATTCTAAAAATAAATGCGCGCGATTTTTTTGGTACATTGTGTAATCCAATTTAATAACATTTTGAAATAGATTATAACATGTTGCAACGTTCATATTTATATTTATTAAAATAAACATTTCCACTTAATTAATTAAGTAATCAAATGGTTTCTATTCTGATTTAGCGTTTTGTATTCGATGTGCTGAATAACATTATTGTATATTTCTGTTAAATTATAGAAAAAGAATAAGAAAAATAATTTCATTTAATTGCCCCATTCAAATACATTATAAATATTTAAGTGCTCAATATTTATGTTCGTTAAATATTTTTAACGCATTTTTCTTTTATTTCTTTTTGTATTTCGCTACAGTTTGTGAAACAAACAAATATTACCAACTATACACCACATTTCACCACAATTTTTCAACGATTAATAAATGTCATAATATAACCTTAGTAAATTATATTAAAATTGGCGCCAATCAGAGCGAGAGACAATAAACGGAGCAGTTGTTGACGACATAAGAATTATAATAAAAT
>JAABKK020042235.1:0-16598 GCA_011634745.2 Catotricha subobsoleta | reverse complement strand
ATATTTACCACTGGAATAGTTTTACTCATACCAATCAAAATATTTCAAAGTAATCATAATTTAGTGATTAATTATAATAAAAATAGAAATGGCAGGCATGATTACTCGTTCCAAACGTAATGTGGAAAATAATACAAAAGTGCCATTACCGACTGACAAAGAAAAGCGGCGTCAACAAAAAAAAACTGAATCTATAGAAGAATCAAATAACGTTACGCCACCAAAACAAGGTAAATTCACACGACCGCAGAATAGCCAGTACAGTCCGTCCACACTAATAAAAAGATTGAGCTTGAACTCAGATGAATCGGAATTAGATGAAAATGAATTACCAAAAAAAATACCAGTTCAAAATAAAATTGTAAACGCACGGAAAGTTCTACATATTGTTGAAACAGATAATTTATATGGGCGCGAAGAAGAATTAAAAAATATAACTGATTTCTTGGAAACTAACCTAAGAAATTTCACGTCAGCCAATATGTACATCAGTGGACAACCAGGTAAACAGATTTTTTATATTTACAAACTCTGTTTTATATCAAATCATTTTTATTTTTATAAATTTTAGGAACGGGTAAGACTGCTTGTCTCCAGAAACTGTTAAGATCTTCATTATCGAATAAATTTAAAAAGGTATTCATAAATTGTACATCAATTCAGTCGCCTGCTGCGATCTATAAAGCAATTTGTATTGAGTTAGGTATTAAAGCTACAACTGAAAAAGATAGTCTCAATTTTATTGTAAAGTATATATCAAATAAAAATCATAAAATGGTACTGCTGGTACTTGATGAAATTGATGAACTTATTGAAAAGAAGCAATCGGTTTTGTATACAATCTTTGAATGGTCTGCTTTGCCCAAATCAAAAATCGTATTGATCGGAATTGCAAATTCTCTAGATCTAACAAATCGTGCATTATCACGTCTACAAGCGAGTTCTGATTTGAAGCCACGTTTAATGCATTTTGCACCATACACAAAACAACAAATTATTGATATATTTAAAGGACGACTTAGTGAAGCTAATATATTGGATGTATTTCCACCAGCCACCATTCAATTGCTGTCCGCTAAGGTGGCTGCAATGTCAGGAGATGTTAGAAAAGCTTTAGATATTGGACGACGAATAGTTGAATTAACTGAAAATCGAAAATATTGCAGCGACATTGAATTGGAGGAGTTGGGCATTGCTGAACTGGAAGAGTCAAAAGAGCAAAAAGTTGAGATGAAGCAAGTTTTAAATGTTTTAAATGATGTTTACAGTACAGCTAGAACCCAGAATCATGATACAATTGATGATTTTCCATTGCAACAGAAAATATTAATTTGTACGTTACTTTTAATGCTTAAGAAAGGGAAAAATAAGGACATAACTCTAGGTCGACTTCATGGAGTCTATGCAAAAGTATGTACTAAAAATGGAATAACGGCCATTGATCAAACCGAATTTATTGGTATTTGTGCATTAATTGAAAGCAGAGGAATTATTCGTATTATTAAAAATAAAGTATCAAGACTCAACAAAATCCAATTACAATGGGATGAAGAAGAGATTACTGCTACAATTAAGGACAAACAACTTATAGCCAACATTTTAGCGGATACTTCATGTTTAGATTAATGATTTTGTAAATGTTTGCATGAAGTTTCTAAACTGAACAAAGTGGATGATTTTATACATTTTTTTTATATTTAAAATATGTTTTAAGTTTCGTAATAAAAATTTCACTTAATTTCATTAATTTTACTGAAATATCTTTTATTTATTATTTTCTTCTTTTTTTTTCTTCAATAGACTATAATACGTAAGTAAATAAGTGTAATATGTAAGAGATAGGACGGTCACAAAAAAAATGCGTGGGTTGTGTTGTGAACAACAGACCGGTTGTGCTCGAATTTTCATTTTTTTTTTTTTTTTTATTAAAATAGAATTTTCTTTTCTGTTGTTTATTATTGCGAAATCAAACAAAACAACTCAGTAAAATAGAAAAATGTTCATATGATGATGTTGTTGCGCGGTGGCGGAAAGTTTCACATACGTAATAAATATAAAATATTAATTTTGGATGAAGCGTGGAGCCAAATGAACGTTTTTTTTTTCGTTTTATCATCTTTCGTTTGTTCATTTAATATGAGTCTTTATTTTCTAATAAAATTTATGTTCAGTAATGTTGTTTAAAATAATATATGGATTGCATTTTTTATGTTAAAAAATTAAACTATTTTTAGAAATATGACTTGAAAATGTTGATAATCTTTTATAAAGTAGTTAAACTATATGAGTGCTTCAGAAAATTTATTTCCAGATAGAAATATATTATTTCTCTTTTATTTATTTGTATCTGATAAAATTACAGTCATATTTTTTTAATTATTTCTTATTAATGTGTATCTTTAGAATATTTTGAAATTTCATTTGACGAGTAAATTTAAAACAATTTTTTTTTTAATATAATTGATTCTGTAATTTTTTTTTCTAACATCACAAATAGTTAGCATAATATATTAATGAATTCATTCCATGCCTATTACAAAACAAAATATATTCATGGAAGTTACGCCATAATTTTTTTTTGGCACCCTCCTAATAATTATGTCATACCAAATAATAATGATATAAAGAAACTAGAAATTATTGAAGAAAATATTATTAGATGTGAATACGAATTCGGTTGTTTATAATAATATTTCTAATGAAAATAAAAGAAAATTATTCCAGAATCGTTAAATATTAAATTTCATAATATAATTATTACTAATACCATTCGGGTGCTACATTAAATGAAAATTTAAAAATTTCCTGAAGATATATTACTCCTCAATACGCTTACATATTTTGCCAAAATTAAATAACACAAATTGCTATATAATTAAGTAAAATCAATTCAATTCACATCCAACCAATTCAAAGACTTAATGACTTATTAAATATTTCATAATAAATCTTACTTGATGACCAATCGCTTCGTTCGATGCTTCAACTTCATTAGCATAATGAGGATGAACGATATATTTGCTATAACCTGGTTGTCTAATTCGATAATATGTTGTCATTTTCGATATTTAATTTTAGATTTCCTTCTTCACAACTTTTTAAAATCACTTTAAATTTATAGTGTCTGTTTTATCACTACAAAAATATAATTTTCAATATAATATGAAATAAAGAAATATATTTGGAAAATTTAAATTATTTATTTTTAGAAATGATTAACAAATTTCAAATGGATATTATTGAGTTATAAAAGTCTTAATAATTTGTCGCTAATTGAATTGAAGAATTATTTTTTATTTAATATATATAAAATATGTATAATATATATTTGTGAAATATCAAATTACACAATTTTATAGATTTTCATATTCGTTTCGCTCACTTTTCCATTTCCATTAAAAATTTAATTTTCACAATCAATTTATTTATGACGAGTATTATTTCTAATTTATAATTCATTAATATCCATTTAATATAAAAAAAAAAATTTAGCAAAATTTTAAACGAAAAAATAATTAATAAATAAATAATTTAAATTTTAGGATGACCACAAAAAAAAATGATTATTCCACCTAATTTTCCAGGAGCAAAATTTGCGTTTAAGTATCTGTTGCACTTAATATTTCCCGAACCCAACTAAAATTTCTGATAGCAAAATTTTCCGAAAATCACGCGCTACGCGAATTTCATTAAATAAATTCGGTTTTGAAACGGCAAAATTGGTGGGAGATGGAAAATATAATTTTAAATTATTAACAAAATTTGTATTGTGGCAATTATGTGTGTGTGTTAAAATGTACTTAATAAATTAATACATCGATGATTTGTTTTTGTAATATGTACATTGTACATATATTATGTATTTTTTTTTTATTACATTCGTACATACGCGAAATTTTAATATTTTTCTGATATACTAAGATTCATATTTTTCGTATTTTGAAAATTTGCTATCTATATTAATTTTACCTTCTTTTCTCTCTTTTCATTGATTTTAAAATGTTTTTTTTTTTTTAATAAAATGATTATTGAAAGAAGCATATTTCTGAATGGAATACTCGATATCTAGAAAGAGAGCGTAGCTTAATTTATTTTTAAACTCATAGAGTCTTGTTTTCTCATCCACCAATTTTTCTTTTCTTCTTTTTTTTTTTTTCCGATGCCCACATATTCAAGTTAAAAGTCTATATTATCTAGAAATTATATTTCTGATATAGCAAAGCAACATAACATATTATATTATTGTGTATTCATTTTAAATTCAATAAGAAAATATAATAATATTAAGATTGCGTTAAGAAATTAAAATTATCAAACCACTGATGATATAAATAATTCACATATTTTTTTTAGTCTAAACTCTAAATAGTAGCAACAATATTATTTTATTTCAAAAAAAAAAAAAAGAAGAATAATTATAATAATGTTGATGGTTATTTTAGTCCATTCTAGTGTTACTTGTGTTGCTTATCATGCAAGAAATAAAAAAATAAAATATGTTTTGATTAGATTTTTTTTCTTTAATGTTCATCAATTGTGTTCATTTATTTAAAATGTAGTTAAAAAGGTTAGAGAAAAAAAATACTGATATTATATCTTAAAGCATCTTAAAACATCTTAATACATCTTAATGAGAAAATCATCTGTATAGATGCACCTAAAGAATAATAATGAATAGACATAATTCTTTGGAAAGAATACCAATAAATAATATATTGATAATTTTGCAAAGTTATTGGTATCACAAAAAAGAAAAAAAAATTAATAGAATAAAAAAATAATGCAATAAATATTATTCATATTTTCGTGAAAATCATAGATTTTTAATTTTGTCTGCGTTAAATTCTTGTTATAAAATTTTCAAAGTGTAAAAAAATTATAAATGCGATGTTAATAGTTTGGCAACGATTCAGTAACTGAAAATTCATAAAATTAATTTTAAAATAATTAATAAAGTTTTGATAAAGTGTCCTGCGAATTTTAAGTATTTCCATTCACAATAATAATCCTTAAAAAAAATTACATTTAAAGATTTTGACCGCAGCATAAATATAGTTTTTTTCTTAAATACTTTCAACAGTTTTATATTACATTAGCTGTAATTAATCAGTGAAACTTTTTCGATAAAAGCTTTCTGTGCGAATGTAATTACCAAAACTAAGTTTCCGCAAAGCATATGGATTAGAAGGTTAATGTTTTGCGAAAGTTTTATAGAAACATACTTTTTCTGCTATATTTCTTAACAAATTCACGAATAGAAAATGACGCCAAATATTACATACATTTTTTTTTGTTTTTTTTACTGATTTAGAAAGATTACTCAACTCATAAAATTTCATTGAACTTAAAAATTTTAAGCTTTAATTAAATGGAAATTAGTTTACAAATATTTAGATCACATCATAGATTATATAATTAATTACAATATAGAATTATATCATGTTATTCTCATATTTAAATCTAGCATGTAGGAGTGTTTATATATTTAATTTTGTTTGGGTGAATGCCAGTAAAATACGAAAGAAAAAGCAAAAAGAAAAATACTTTTTATTTTTGGTAGATATCATTTATGTGAAAATAATTCTAATCGTGCTGATGGCTGTATATGTAAATCAAAAACCTATGACGTACAAATCAAAGTTTTAATATGTATTCAATTAGTCAATTGATATTTGCGATAATCATCAACATTAGCATTCTCTAAAAGTTCGATTTTCAGTATACCAATGCAAATAAATGAATATTTATAATATATATTATAATATAATTATGTTGAACTTTCATCATTTTCTTCATGATCTACCTTATTTAAGATTAATACAATTATTAAATAAGAATGACTGATGATTTAGATTTCAATTCATAGACAGAATATTTGAATTTTTCTATTGTTAGTTCAGAAATGAAAAAATACAATCCACTCGAGATGCATAATGCAAGACGGTACGATTTTAGAATATTATTAAGAATAATATTTACGTACGTAGGATTTTGGATTTTTCTTTTCCAACAAAATTGCATTGAAAGGATTCCATTCATATTCGAATACCGACTGAATATTATTTTGGTAACTTCCTTGGCAATGAATCAAATTTTAAAAAAGAAAACCATCAAAAAAAAAATGATAATAAAAGAAAATATTTATCTATTAAATAAAATTCACAGAGCTTACTCACCGACAAAAAAATATACAAGAAATTTGAAAATTACAAGAATATGTAAGCCTCGATTATTAAAATCATAAAAAAGATCTTACTTGTGTAATAATAGCAGTCGTTTCTTCTTGTAGTTCTTGTTGATGATCTCTAGTTGCCATAGGACTAAAGCAAGATGATCTTGAATCTGGTCGATATGGTGCATTATAACCTCCAGATTCATTTAGATGTGGAAATACTGTATGTGGAAGTGAGTTAATTGGAGATTCAATAGCGGCTTGATAAGCACCAAATGGTGGTAATGGTGACGGACCCCTAAAATGTATATTTTTGATTAAAATATTTATTTATTGAAAACTGCAATAAACTTTAAGTTTAATTTAAAAACTTACAAGAAAATAAAAAAAAAACAAAAATTACCTGTGTGGTACTTCTGAATTTCCGCCTAATAGATTAATATTTGAACTATATGGAGGAACTGCTGACGAACATCTAGATGATTGCGATTCATTACTTGTTATATTTTTTGTGACAGCCAATTTATTATCTCTATGTACAACTAATTGAATAGTATTTCCAGCTGATTTAAACAAATTTTGGGCATCTATATGTCGCAAATCCCTTGCATCATAATCTTTTATTTTTGTTATTATATCTCCTCGCATCAGTTCTCCTTGAGCGGGACTGCCCATTTGAACCTATACACAAAATATTGAATATTATTTATGAAAAAATTAATTCGTATTATAATTATGTGATGTTTTCAAAGGATTTTTTTTTACATTCTATAGACTAAAACCTGACTAAATAAACTTCGATAGTCTCTACAATGTATTTCCAAGCACGGAATATCCGCGCATAGGAGATTTATAAAAAAAAAAAAATATTGAAAAATTTATCAAATAAAATGTTTGGGTCCAATTGAAACTATTTCAGAATGGACTCACATTACGGGAGTGACTGTATACTATCTAAAATGGTGATATGTATATTTTATATAATATAAATGGCCCAGTTCTCAGAAAAAAAATATTTTCAACTTTTACCACAAAAGCAAACATTATTATATTGAATTCTCGTATTAACATTCAGTGCATGGAAGGAAGTATGCTCAACACTGTAAGAATGTCGAAAATAAATAAATAAATGTACACATATTTGTATTTACACACATTTTATAAGTCCTTTCGACTTAGACACCACTAACTTTAGATGGGGACTATAGGCTCTGTCCTCTCATTACGTCTTTCGTATTTCTTGTTGATAATTTTTTTATTGCAATTTCTTGAAATAAAATGTAACCAATAAACTATCAAAATTCTACCAAACACTTAATTAATAAATCATGTCACGTCTGTGTGCATGTAAATTAATTAGGTCAATGCACTACCGTTCAAGGAGTTGTAGGACACATAAAATTAAAATATTATTTCATTATCATGCAAAGAAACACGAAAACATAAGTGTCCTTGTTACACATATAATTCAAGTTGATATTCAAAATAACAATGGTAAATTTTCAAAAAAGTTCTATTTTATTTATAAGATTTTATTGGCAATGGCATATTTAATTTGTTTTCATATAATTATGCAGATTCGGTGCATATTTTTTTGCAATTATAAATTTGTTTAATATACTCAATTTTAATTCAAGCAAACATTCAGAACAAGATTTAATTAAATTAAGGCATTTTTTTTAAATATTAATGGATACAAAAAGTAAAATATTTTAAGAGAATTAATTTCAATGATAAAAAAAAATGGAAAGTTATCTGCTGACTAATAGTTTTAAACAAAAATTACTCTAAATATTTTTCATTGTATTTTCTAGCAAATGCTAAATAAATTTATTGAGTTGTTTTTGTCTAATAAAAAAAAAATCTCTAAATTATTGTAAATCGGTTTACCATACTTTTTCTCAGTAACATTAAATATAATCAGTAGAATAAAAATTATATTTTTCTACTCTAAATTTAGACAATTTAGATAAATTAAATTTCATTTAATGTATTTCTTACCATACATTCTTGTTGAATCATTTTACGATAAAACAATTGTTTTCATTATTTTTTATTTTGATTCGTAGTTGTAGGTGTTTCGGTGAATGTAAGTAATATGAAACCAATAGACCAGTAAACTAATGAATAATAATATAATAGGTATATTATACACACATTTAAAATAGATTAATGTCAAGGGTTCATCAAGGCTTCAAATATTTATATTATTTATACGATTGCGCATATAAGAAAAATAACGATAGACCCTTTGCATTGAAAATGTTTACAATTAGAAAACAAAAAGGTTTTATTTATCACGCATTTCATTTTATTTTCAGTGAAAATCTATTGTTAATTTGGTCGGCTCCACTTTAAAGCTTTTTATTCAATGTGCTTTTAATTTTATGTTAAATTCATTTCCAGATTATTTTTGAAATATCAGAGTTTCATGCTAACAATTTTCTATTAGTAATGAACTTAAATTTATTTGTAATGTTAAGTTAGGTGAACTAAAGAGAACTTTTACCAATTTAATTGAAATTATCTTAGGCTTTATTTTTTTTTAAATATTTCATTGCAGATTTATTAAAAAACTTATTGTATTTCGTTTAGAGAGTAAAAAAAAAAATTAGCTTACATTGTTTGTTGTCCTTTAGTTATGCCTTTTTGTAATACATATAAACGAAATGTGTGTTAAATATTTCCATTTTGAAGTTAATTTGACGATTTTATTGATTAATTATTACTGTCTATTTATAACTATAATTAATAGCTTTGCAATTTCTATACTTTGATTTCATTCATATTTTATTTAAAATAATTCATTGTTAATATTTATTTAATACAAATTCTGGCATCGATTAGCTTCGGCGATTTGGAAAATGCACAATAATTACTTATGCGTATAGGCAAACAATTTTCTAAATACACAATTATGCTGATTTTTTTTTTATTGTTGTGCACCCAAATGTCATATTTAGGTGATTATGATGAAAATTATTTAAATATAATGAAATATAGTAAATGCTAATACACAAACAATAGAATTGGTCTTTTTGACATTTTCGATTAGCATTTAATACCATTTTTCTATATTATCGTTTGATCTTAATTATATTTTAAAACTGAATTTGCAACATATTGAAAATGTTTATGTTAAAAATCATTGCCTAAATTTTATTTTATTTTTACCGTTGATCGTAATAATAATAATAATTTCTTCTCAATGCTATAATTATTTAATACGCCAAGTTGTTTTTTTTTAAATTAATTAATTACTCAGTATTTTGATTTATTTAACAACCCATTTTATTGATTTCAGTCGTAAAACACAACGTGCAAAAGAAATTTCCTAAATGATTATTTGTTATATTAAATATTAAATTATTTGTTAGATATTTGGATGTACAAGAAATTATAAATAGGTAATTATTTGAGGCTGTGAAAACTTTCAATTTATAAATCATAAAAGGTACACCTAAAAAAAATGTATTTTATTTCATTTATTAAGATTACAAATAGTATGTTCAGCTTTAAATGAATCTCTATGTGTAAGAATTTTTGATTTCAATTGTAAATGTGTAAATAATATTTAATTAGCTACAGTATCACCTATATTATTTTGAACCATGAACTTTATAATAATATCGAATTACTTTTGGCAATCAATTTTGTATTTTGTTCATCCATAAAACACATTAGTAAGTACATTTACATGAGTAACAGATTTATGTTTTGTATTTGTATTTGTATTTATTTTCGTAAGGTGAATTAGTCATACATATTGTACCTTTGATAAATGAATGTTCTAAATACTAAACAAATGTATTTATTTTATATGTACATTGTACAAACATAAACAGAATAATACAATTAATTTGTATATTATATGCGATTTGCATAACTATTTTTTTGGAATTTGTATTTTCAGGAGAATTATCTGATGTGTAGAATTTATTTAAATTACCGAACTCGAACTACTAGCATACTTATTATGAAAAAATATTAGCGAATTTATTGCTTTGTTTCATGCACTAATACTTTGTGAGGAATGAATAAAAATATTTCCTAGTTTAATTGCTCGGGTTATATCTTGTGAATGGTTGATTTCAATAAAATTTCTGCTACAGAAAAATAATTATCCGACATCTCATTAATGTGAAGTAAATTTATTTATTTTTTTATTTTATATGAATAAGATCAGGAAATTTAGCAAATATTTTGTAAGAATATATATTTTAACACTAATATATGTTTTCTAGTAGAAAAAAGCGATCAATCGAGCGATCAATAATTATATTATATTATATTATATGCTATAATTTTTTACCTACGTGCTTACAGAATTAACGTTAATGTTAAAATTGAGAATATATAGCGTCGAACTCAAGGACATTAAAGCCACTATCACACCACCATATAATTTGTCTGTTATACGTCATTACTCATAAAACTTTAAAATAGATTTCTACTGATTTTTAGATCGTTTCCAAACAAATTATTATTTTACTTATAAATTGAGTTTTGTTTTTTTACGGAAATGGTTGAACATAAAGAAAATTTTCTATTCATCCAAATAATATAAATGAAAGAAGGTAAGCTATAGTACGGACATAACTTATAAATAAAAGAAAAACAGATAAAATCACTTGAAATGTTTTCAATCAGATTCTATTATAAATAAATACATTAGCAATTTTTATTTCATATTTCCAAAGACCTGAAGCACTAAAACAATATAGCAGAGCAATAGTATTATTTATTAGTTAATAAATAATCGAATTATTAATAAATAATCAAAAAGCACAAAAATTGTACGTTTAATTTTTTTGTTAATTTTTCTGTAGAAATTCTGAGATTATTCAAATTGTATGAGAATAAAACACAAATATATTCATTCTAATATAATTTCGTTAAGTAATTTAATAATTATGATAATAAATTTATTTTCAGAATGCAATATTAATTTATGTGGTTTGAAATGGACAATAAATAAAATGGATTAAACGGAAAATGAATCAATTCTACCTTTGTAACAATTAAA
Organism: Catotricha subobsoleta; assembly: GCA_011634745.2. Lineage (NCBI taxonomy): Eukaryota > Metazoa > Arthropoda > Insecta > Diptera > Cecidomyiidae > Catotricha > Catotricha subobsoleta. The sequence goes on along the minus strand of JAABKK020042235.1, from coordinate 5,400 downwards.
GGTGTATCTAAATCACTTCCACCAATTAATCGAAATCCCCATGGTGTTTTCTCTCCATCACGTTGTAAAACTACAGAAAATTCATGTAATTTGGGGGCCATATTGCCCCAATGGAATTATTATTATTATTATTTATACTCTCTTTAATTCAATTTTTTTTTTTTTTTTATGAAATTATGAAAATACTTGTAGTATTTCAAAGCAATGTTCATGCACTTTTGCACAATTTAAATCACAAATTAATCTCAACAAAAACTGCAAATAAATCACTGATGCACTTTTAAAACATTTGTAAAACCTATTTATAATTGTTGTATACGTTAGCAGTTAATTTTAATAATATGATTCAAATCACTTCCGCGTATTCTAATAAATATTTAAATTTGTATTGCTAGATATATTTCAATATCGATTAATCAGTTGTAGATTTAAACACTTCCTTTATCATCATCGTTTCGAATTAAAAAAAAAAAATCATTTAAATTTAATTAACGCCGATTTCTTTACGTACTGAAAGCTGCCCAAGCACTAATTTCAGATGCGGTTTTCATACTCGAAAGAAACATCAAGTCAGTTATTTTATAATAAGTATTGCACTTCTAATATATCGACATCAAAAACTACTTATGTTATTATTATTTTGGTTTAGGACAGAAAACAGTGTTGGGTTGACAATACGAAATAGATTTTAATTGAATATATTTTATAAATTTTTAGTGACAATATAATAATTTGATATATTATCTAGAAAATTATTTTTATTTATTATTAACCTGTTGATATGATTATGTGGGTGCGGACTTACATTTTTATATATATAATCACTTGGAAACACTTGGAAACACAAAACCACCTAAAAGTAGGTCTAGGAAGCAATTTTACGAATTATAAACAAGTTGAATATTATAGTCACTCTTTGTTTATTTTTTCTATTTTTTTTTTTAATTAAGTATTATTTTCTTTCTATTTTTTGAGAAAGAAATAAAAAGAAATGTAACAAAAAAAAAACGTTTTGTTAAAATTAAATTTGTTAACGTCAAATGCCGGAATTGTGAAACTTTCGTTTTGTTCATCTATTTAAGATTTAATATTCAAACAAATAAAATATTTTTATTTTTATTTATATTTTTATGTTATTACACAGTTTTAAAATCTGTTTGCTTTTGTTACTTTTTGAGCAGCAGCAACAGCAACAGCAACAGCAGAGATGTATCAGTAATTTTGTATAAATAAGCGTGGTTAAACCGTAAAATACGCAATTTATGCATATAGTCTTGTTGTGTAGATATAGATTATTTGGTCAGCCAAACAAAAATTTAAAAATAGAATATACTTTATTTTACTATACACCGAAATATGCTCTCGAATATACAAAGCGAAAATCTGTTCTGGTATTATTAAGAAAATCGTTCATACAATACAAGTACATAATCCAACCATAACCGATATATTTATTATAAGAATTTTCTGTAGATTTAGTATTATTTAGACAGACACCTATATATTATATATTATATTTCATCATAATAGATATAAATGCAAGCTGAAAAACCATATTACGAATTGGATCTTATATATTCATTATTATTAAAGATGAAAATCATATGTTTGTTAATGCCATGAATTTGATTTTTATGGTTTTAATTTTTTTTTTTTTTGAGATACGGTTTCTTTGATGGTGGATTTGTAAAAATATTTTTTTCATTTTATGAATATTATTCTTGACGATATGGATATATTTACCGGAAATTGGGTGCAAGTTTTATGCAGAAAGTTATAAATATTCTAATTGATGTTTACTTTTTTTATTTGCTTAAAAGCAGAGATACACAATTTAAAGATGGACCAATAAAACTCTATACCGCGCTTTGATGATCTGTGCATATTATGATAATTTTGACCACAAATTTTAACTTTTTGTTTGCTACAAACCCAAAAATATGTCTCATTTTTACCGTATTGCTTTCTGTTAACGAATATAATATTGAAATTAATCACCATCAGTTTTAGAGATATTTAAATGTATCTGGTTATTCGCTTAATTAGGAACCTGGGAACATTCTGTCACCTGTTTAGTATTTACATCTTGAATGAAGCTACAACTGAATAAATGTGAAATAGGAGTGATCGAAAATGTTTTTTTTTGTTAGAACAAGGGCGGTGGTTTATGGAAAAAAATCAAAATTAGGCCCAAAAATTCTTTTTTTTATTTTGTAGAAATTTCCATTACACACGCCATCCGACAAAAAAAAACATTTTAAATCATGCGGTTATTGTGAAGTATATTTTGGGATGAAATTCTAGTAATGCTACATAGCCTTAAAAAATATTGTTTTTTCTTTTAGAATTTTTGTAAACTAGCGATTTCTTCAAATTTATATAGAGAAAAAAACAAGCTGCCAATGGATTGGTTTGGTATACTACTTCATTTTTATTAGGAATATCACCAAAAGATGCAGAAAATCGAAATATATAGCTTTTGATTTCAATCCTTTTCACTTCATACGAAGCAAAAACGTTATTATATCTTCCACCAGTAAATCGTATCTCTAGAGCGAATAAACATCCAGATAGAATGTTACACTTATTTATTTTATCCAGCACAAGATTGTGAGTCTTTTTATATATTGACCATTAATATACGATCCTGGTAAAAAAAAAATTACAAAATACGAAATATACAAAAAAAAAAAAATATTGACCTGCCACATATCCACATATTTAGATCTCACAAGTCATAACCAAAATATTTCAAAACCCCAGTGTCTTTATTTTTACGAACACAAGATTGTGTCATTTTTTCGATTTTCATTAATTAGTTTAACAATAAATTATTATGATTAAAACCATCTGAACAACGGATTGTGTTTCCTTTTTTTTTTTGCAAACGCTAAAGTGCCCGAGAAAACTTCCACATTGTGAAATAAAGTAATTACGCAAACCTTTATTAATCACCAATCCATTTTTCATCACACTGGCATATTTTGTTGATACTAATTAATAAAATAAAAAAAACTGTTCATATTTAATAATAACTATAGACAGGTGTACCATATTGCTTGTATACAAATTCTATCATAATTCAATAGATACCAAAAACAAATTTCTGATAAATAGTAAATACTAATTATATATATGTATACGGAATATTTCCAAACCTATTATTAAATATTATACAAAACTATTATAATAGTTTGTCGGATTAGTGCGCATTGGGGCAATATGTAACAAAAATATATCTATACCAGGGATGGTCAACTATTATTCTCGACAACAATATGTTTTCACGTCAACAATACAAAAAAAAATGTTTGACAATTCAATATTTTCTATATTTGCTAGTTATAAAATAAAACGATAATCTGAAATTTGTATTTCTCATTTGTTCTTACTGTAGTGTGACATTTAAATTAAAGCATCAGGCTTCCTCTAAATCCACAAATAATCTATCATTTAATTAATATTTAAATTTCTGAATACATTTATGTAAATGTAATATATTTTTTACAATTTTTTTTGATTTATGTATCCTACATATTTACCGATTATTGAAAATATTATTTGTTGATCACAATAATCTCTAATTTTTATTAATTAATAATTGATTTCTTTAAAATTAAATTATTTTATAATTCACAATTGTGAATGAAATTCATTCAATAAACACTATAAGTATTTTAGAAAATTTGAAAATATTAATAACAATTAAAAGTTAACAAACATACTTAAATTAATTAATAATTCTCATTTTTAGCAATTTTTCTATCCATTTTTAATTTTTATTTTTTTTAATCAATTTTTCAATTGGACATTCGATTGATTGACCGCAGACCCAGTTTTTTATTTATAATATATACGCGATCAACGATCATACTAAACAAAAACATTGTTGACATTTTTATCATTGTCTACCCCTTTCTGCAACAAAAATGTTAGGCTCACCGAAATTGAAAATACTACTTTTACATTTAAATGATCCGACTTATAGTTTTTGAAATATCTTCGATTAAGGGTGTAAAGTTAAGCGGCCAGAAACTTACGTGGGATAGACGTGTAACGTGTCAATAATTCAGCATCAACAATTGCAATTGTTGACTTGTCAACAATTGAATGGATGACATCGATTTGTCGACACGCACATCCCTGATCTATACCAAAATCGTATGTTATAAGTTCAAGAACAAGAAACACAAATTACATTTTCCTTAATTATATTTTATATTAAATTGCACAATTTATGACGCATTTATAGAAATTAAAAACGTTATTAAACATTTTGGCAAAGCATCGAAAACTATTAAATGAACTAAAAAATTGATGTACGAACATTCAATATTTAATTATAATTTACTATTTACATTTATATTTTAAATATTATTGTGGTAGAAATCTTCATAAATATTGTCGAATAATGTTTTATGGTCCCATTTAAATAAATAGTAAATGTTAAAAATATTGATTTTAATTTAAATGTTCGAAACATAAAATTTAATTTTAAATGGCATTCAAATTTATGGAAGAATTAAACTTTTAATAATTTTAAATTTTAAAGAAAGTTTGTACAATTTCTTTATAATCAATTCTTATCAATCAATAATTGGAAAAAGCAAAAAATACATCAGTTATTTTTAGCATTTTGTATAATTTAATTTCATTAATGCAAATACTTAACAATGATTTTTCAATTTACTGATGTAATCATACAAGCAAACAAAATGTTCCGGAAGTAATTATTACTGAATTGTGGGTTTCATCATTTTGCTTGAAAAAAAAACAATTTTAATCAGATCATAGAGAATGAAGTGATTATTGACACTATAGTATCTATGAAAAGCTACACATTACAAAGTATTATTGTAGAATTCTGTATAAATACGCATTAATATTAAGTATCGTTAAATAAACAATTAAATGATAAGAAATTATTAAAAACATTTATTTAGTTTCTTTTACTCTTTTTGTTATTATTGAATAAGAATACTTATATGACGAAAATAAAACTTTAAGATCAGTATCAGTAGCAGCTTTTGCTTTAAACGGAATGGATTCGCATTTCAGTACATTTATTATTTTTGTTAAACTACTTGTAAAACGTATAAATGGTTTTAATTGCTTAGAAATAGTTTTTACTTCTTTATTATTACCAAAATTATTATTTGTTCAACTAACATATATAATTCCTCTCTTTTCGTTATTTAGAAATAATTCAGGATAAAAAAAAAACAAAGTACAGTAGAACTTGTTATGTTGACCACCCTTCATGACCGGCTAAAATCGGTCACTTTAGACAAGTGTTAACATTTTTGTTAATTTGAGCACTGGCCAACTTTTTGTTAAAGTGACTACTGGTCAATTTAACAAAAAAGTTACCACTTGTCTAAAGTGACCGGTCCCGAAGGG
>JAABKK020042224.1:0-13062 GCA_011634745.2 Catotricha subobsoleta | reverse complement strand
TTTCTTATATTAGAAAAAAATATGTTGTTTTATGTGGTTTATGTTTCTTGATGCGTTACGTTACAAATGGGGGGGAGCGGGTTTGCGAATACGTTACAAGAGCGTTACAAAAGGGGGGGGTCCAAAAATCGCCAATTTTGCGTTACGTAATTTATGAACGTCCCCTAAGTAATGATTAATGAATATCAAAGCAACGAACATTACATGTGCCGACTCCATGAAAAGATTGAAATTAATTATTTTCAGTTAGAATTAAATAATCAAAATAATATTTTATTTGAAAATGATCATCCATCTAAAATTTAAAATGGATATTTTTCATTAAAAATTATTTCTAGATCGTTTTTTTTTTTTTTATTGAATAAAAAATAAAAATAGATATTTTTTTTAAGACAAAATTACACATGCGATAAAAAAAAAACTGTTAATCGATTTTGTAAGTAAAAAAAAGACACGTGGTCGACAAAAAGAGGGAACAATATCACCCGCGAAAAACAAAAACAGAAAAAAACATTAGATCCCAAAACAGAAAAACAAAAATAAAATATCCAGTAAGTACTTACCTACAGTAGAATTCATATATAGATTCAAAAGATAAACTCTTCACATATTAAGTTTTCGTATGTTTTATTCCACTCACTCTCATACGCTTTTTTGAATCTATATAAAATTTCTAGTGTATGTATATTTTTGTCAAAAAAAAAATTTCCTTTTTTTGGTGTATCCATCAAAATCCACCAGGCCAATCCTGCGAAAAAGTGTATAATAAAAAAAAAATAATAAAAAAAAGTTAACGAAACCAAAAGTAGTTTTTTGAATTTTTTTAAATAAAAATATTTTTAAAAATAAAGGTTTAATGTTATGCTTATTGCTTACCTAGTACACAATTCAGGTAATAATTCAATCAGTTGGTGAATATTAGTTTTATATTTTAATATAGGTACCAATTTTATCTTATCTAAAATGTCAATTACAGCTACAGGAACACATTTATTATAGAAATTATTAAATTTGGAAATATTGCTTATTGATAAAAATAAATGAACTCAATTTAATGTAGGTAGTAGGTACTTATGCAATAAATGTAATAAATTAAAAGCAATGCATTAGTTCATCGAAAATCACATTTCTTTATTTCTTATTTAATCTTAGAAATCTCGTGTAACCCATGCTTTTGATAAATTTCAACTCGTTTAAACTTCACTAAACCTCGGGTTTAAAAGCATGGCTTTCAGGAAACTCTAATTTATATAAATGGTTTTTACGAAACCCAAGATATTATAAAGAGCTCGAGTTACACGAGATTAGTGGGTTACAGTTGATGCTTATACCGCTATAAAATTGTAAAGAAAATATTACGCTAAAAAATTATTATAGTGAATTAAATATCCAGAACAAATTTTTCGATATAACTTAAATAATTAGACGTAATAATAATTCTTATTTAAAGTAAAAGATCTTGTCTGTTATCAAATCAATTAAACAATGGCAATTATGATAATGTGTAATTCTTATTATAAAACACCTGGCGACGAACCATATATTATTATCATTGGTATGACACGATATCAGTTTTGATCATTTTTTATAGCATAGTTGAATTTTGGATTTGTTGTGAAAATAAATAAAAGAAGCAAAATCAATATATGTAATTTATTAACTAATCGATACACACTATAATGATTGTCGTTTAGATTTAGTACATCCAAAGTACATCGTTTAATAGCTCATCGCATAAAATAATTTTTAGTAAATTTGTGTATGAAGTCAGTTGCAATAAAAATTCAAAAAGGTCTACATGGTTCTTGAGTACTTCGACCTTTTCTTTAAAAAGGTACTTTTTATACTGAATGGAAAAATGGATTTAGATTTCTTAATAAAGTGTTAGCACGACTTTGTTCCTCACTTATTCTACATAGGCTACTCTTCTTGCCGGTCTCTATTACTACGTTTACAGTAGGACCAGAGTTTAGGGTGCTCATATTTTGGTAGTAATTTCTATTTATAAATATAAAGCACCTCAAATATTTTTATCGTTAAAATTAAGGTTCCCTTTTAGTTCAGACTGGCGACGAAAAAGCACATAATTTCATTTCTTTAATTAGGCTGCCATCTCTTATTCTTATCGTTTGGATCTTATCTTTTGTAGCAATATTATTGTTTCGATGCTTTTTTTTTCATTTCTAAGTGGTCACAGGTGTACAAATAACTTTTAAAAAAGTAGACGTGTAACGGAATTTTTCGACTTATTCAATTGAATAAAAAAAATCAAAGAAAAAAAAATAGGAGATAGAGATGATTATATACGAATTATTTCAATAAGTGTGTAATAAGGTTATTTCTGTTTAAGTATCCGAAATCATCAGGTAGAATATTGATTATTATTTGTGTAAAGAAATCATTTTTTTTTGTTTTGCAAGAAAAATGGTTTTCTATTAACTAAATAAATAAATTAATATTTATTAGTTTAGTAATTATGATTCATAATCTCTTTTCTCTTTTTTTTTTCCAGATCCAGTAAGCATTTAGTTCAATCACATTCTTCAACCATAACGGGTATAGCAAATGGAATGCCAACAGCAACAGTGGCATCAATAGTAACGTCTCATGCTCATGGGGCACTTTCATCAAATGGAACTATTTCAACTACAACCACAAATTCTAATTCAGGAGCAATAAAATCTAATAAAAATGATCATGCGGAGAAAGAAATAAAACGAAAAGAACTGAGCAGTAGTCGACAGAAAAAATTTCATCGACATTTTCAACAAGTTTCTGCCGATGAACAAGTTATTAATTGTAAGTTTGGTATTCAATTAATTTTTAACTTTCTTAGAAAGTTTGTTAATGTGAAAACATTTAATAGAAGTATCTGCATTTATTTCTACACAATTCAGAAAAATTATTTATTCAATTTATTTCTAAACAGATTTTTCATGCGCATTAGTTAGTGATATTCTGCTGCAAGGACACTTGTACATAACCGAAAATTATTTTGCATTTTATTCAAATGTATTTGGTTACGTGACAAAGGTAAATAAATTACATAATTTTATCTCAAATTTGCAACATTCTAAAATATTTACGATTTTCTTATATGTTTTTTTTCATTCATCCACTAATAGCTTCTAATACCTATCGTGTCCGTGGTAAAAATTTCTAAAGAAAAAACCGTTAAAATAATACCAAATGCTATTGGCGTTGCAACAATTGATGAACGACACGTATTTGGTAGTTTTTTAAGCCGAGAATCAGCATATCGATTAATGATAAGTGTATGGCAACCATTAACAGATGAGCAATCTGTTATAACTGTATCACAATTAGGAGAATCATCATCTCAATTACCTACTGCAGAAGCTGGAAATAAAAAAATAAAACACATAGATTTATTAACATCGGAAACAGCAATTTCATTATCAGCGCCAACCAAAAATTCATTATTAACTTCATCAACAGCAAGAGATATTGAAATATCTGAATGTTCCATTGAAGAAGATAGCAGTTCAGCAATTAGTGGTAATGAAAGTCCAACACAATTAATACATCAGACACAGTCCGTAGATACAATAGATAAATCAAGCGCTCGAAATATCAATAATGATTGTGAAACATTTACCGAACAAAATCAGAAAAATTTAAATAATTTATCATCAACAATAAAATTCTATCATTTTGAAATACCAACAACAATACACATTGCATATTTAGGTGTATCGTTAGCTGTTATTTTGGCATTACTTGCTAGTTTCTTATTGTATCGTATATTGGCAATACAATCTACACGAACAAATTACAATAAACCATTTTCAGAAAGTAGTTTTTCTTGGGTTAGTTTTGTGTAAATTCAGTTTTTCTAGTTTTTCAATTTTTTTTTTGATTTTAATTTTTTTTAAATTTTTAACAGAATCCTACTTTGAACAAAGACTTAGATGTTTATGCTGAAATCCTAAAATGGCAAAAAGAAATGCAAACGAGAAGTGTTCAGGAGTCGCAAATTGTATTATCGTCTAATTTAGAGAAAATAGTTAAGGTAAGAATAAGATTATTTTATTGAATAAATATAGCTGTTTTTTAATGAAAAATACTAAACATCTCGTAACATTGTAATTTCTTTCAGATTAGAAAAAGTTTAGAAACATTATCATTACTAATTCATAATAATAAAAGACCATCAGTCGCACAAGATAATGATGCTGTTATTGATACTAAAACAATCATCGAAGAGTGCGATTCAAATAAAATAGCTGAGGCAGGACCAATTAATTGATATTTCAAATTTCGATAATTTTTTGAGACTTCTTTCTAATAGTCATGAAATAATGTGTTTATTATCGCGTGCCCACCAGGCAGTAGGTCAGAAAGCAATGAACAGTCAGTTCTCATGAATTAAAAAGACTTTATTCAAATTGTGAATTATCATACGTTTTAAATTAGAAAAACAATGAATAGTTTCTTCTATTTACTTATGGATACGAGTTAAAGTGAGTTCTTTAATCGTGGCAATTAAGAATCAAAAAAAGAAGAAAGTAATTAAAGAATAGAAATAAGATGAAATAATGTGAACAATCTGGGTTATTGAAAATATATGATTATGTAAAATTTAAGTTTCAACGGAGTATTTAAATATTTTTTGCTTTATATTATTGTAGTTATTCATATATGAATCAAAGTTATATTATATATATTTAAAATATAATCAAATAATTTTATAGTTAAACGGAAAACGTTTGTTTCATTTTTTATATTTATTTTTTTAATTAACTGCAAACATCGAGGAAACAACAAATATTATTTATTTAGAAGAAAATTTCCCACATATAATTTAGACGATGTTGAAGTGGCGCATACTTATACAACGACCATTTAATAGAAAGAGATATTTTTGTTTATATAAAGTAATTCTTTTTAGATGTTGAAAAGTTTAAATGAATAACACATACACATACACAATACCAAAATATGTAAATAGTTCAGTCAATTTGTGGATTCATTGTAAGTATGGAAAATGATAAAAATTCACATATTTGCAATTCTTGCCTCTGTACCAAATTTGGTTCTTATATGAATTTTTCCTGCAAAAATCCACAAATTGACTGTACTAAAAATATAAATGATGAATAAATATATTACTCTCTCACACCTTGCAAACGATAAGAGATGCAAAATTGTTTTGCTCTACAACTTCCTCTACCTTTTCAGTGTCTACGATTTTGTCGAAGAAAAAAAACTTTTAGTCCTAAGCATTTCCGAGATATTGACAATTTAAAGAGATTTCGACGTATATGGTTAGACCGACAACAAAAAAAAAATAAAAAAATGTTGGCGTGGAAATTTTGGGAAACCAAGGACATTTTTTTCAGATAATTCACTAAGATAATTTGCATCAATAAGTTTGGAAAAATCGCAAAAAAAAAATGGTTGATTTCATAAATAAATAAATAATAATAATATAATAAATAAATAAGTTGTGTACTCGCATAAATTGCCTTAATTTTTAAAATTGTTGTTGCTAGAACACACCAAATGAATCAAAAATATAAGCCTGTATTAGTGTTATCACATGAAATTATTGACGAATAATATAGCCCAAAAAATGGTGAAGAAAACATAACCTAAAGTCTATTCTCAATTTGTTTTTACCTAGTAATTGATACTGTCACCGGTGTTGTGCTATTTAAATATTCTTCTATTTTATGAAATAATTATAAAAAAGTGTTATTAAAATCTAAATCTATTAAAACAATATTATTGGATTTACTACAATTTAATAAATTGAAAGAGTCAATTAAGTACAACAATATGGCTGGCTATGAAGTTAAAGCAACTTCGTCAAAAGTGAGTTTACAATTTACATGGATATGGTTTTGTGCACGCTGGATGATGCTATCTACACGATTCGATTCAATGTTTTTTTTTTTTTTTTGTTTAATTTTATATTCTTAAATAAATCATTTTTTTTTTCATTTAGGGAAGAGCATTATTCGCAAAACAATTATACCGAAAAGGTGAAACCATTCTGGAAGAAGCTCCATTGGTATCAAGTCAATTTTCATGGAACGCCGCATATAGATATTTAGCATGCGAATATTGTATGAAGTAAGAAATGTTGCTTTGTGATTGTGAATAAGTTTTTATTTGTGCGCATTGTTTTGATATTAATCGTTTCATTCATGAAATTAATAGGCCTTTAGAGACAGCTGAAGAAAACATCAGTCGACTGAGTGGCAATGCATCTGCAATTATTAAACTTCCATATCCTGAATGTTGTCCGGTTAAAAAATCGCAACATTTGCATACGAAATGCCCAAATTGTCCAACAAAATATTGTTCGAATGAATGTTTGAGGTTCGTTTTTCTTATTTATATTTGATATTTGATAATTAATTTAAAAGAAAAATATTTGTTTTAGTTTGGCAGCACAAAACTACCACACAACTTTGTGTCTGGGTCAAAATTATGATAATGAATCACATCCCATTAATGCATTGAATGAAGCTTGGAAGTTTGTATTTTATTTATTTCACAAAAATTTAGAATCCAAATAATTTCTGATTCAACTAATTTTTGTTTAGAAAAATGCATTATCCACCAGAGACTACCACAATCTTATTGATTGTTAAAATATTGGCAATGTATAAGCAAACTGATCGTAAAAAGGAGCTACTTGATGCTATTCAAGATTTTCATCATGACGTTACCAATGAGAATTTAATGATTTCACATAAGATGCTGGGCGAAAATTATCAAAAAGATTTAAATAATTTGTATGAATTTTATGCGAAATCATTTGATTTCACTGGCATGGAAGTGGTTGGTTTTCGTTTAAATATTAATTGGATTGCGTTTTGTATCATTTAAGTAAATTTTGAAATTTTCGCAGTTTTTGAACGCTGATATTTTTAAACGCATGTTTGCATTGATTGGTGAAAATGGACAAGGAATTGGAACATCATCTTTTGCTGATTGGGTTAAAAATGTGTCCGCATTAGAATTATCTGTCGATGATAAATTTGCGGTTGATGAATTAATAGATGATTGCTATGCGCAACTCGATGAAGGTAAGGTTTAAAAAAAATAGGCCTGAATTGTTTATACATATTATTTTTATATTTTAAACTAGTAACTGGACTGCAATTTCTAAATAATGAGGGATCAGCATTATATTCAATCGAAAGTAAATCGAATCACAGCTGTACTCCAAATGCACAGGCTGCTTTTCCATTTTCAAATCATTTATTACATTTGATTGCTCTGAAAGATATTCAATCTGGTATGATATTTTTTCCATTAGTAAAATGATTTTTGTGATTTTTTCTAGTAAGACTTGATGTGTATTTAATTTTTTAGAGTATTTATTTGAGATTTAATTCTAAATAATCAAGTTTCGCTAGAGAAAGTCTCGAGAATTGCTTTTCCAATGCATGCCATGCCTACTCTGGGTGGCAACTATTTTCTCCTTGATGATTGAGTCATTTTCTAATTGCTCCACTTCTTCCTAAATTATAGGTGAAGAAATCTGTATATCATATTTGGATGATTGTTTATTAGCAAGAAGTCGCTATTCCCGCCAAAAGGTAAATACTAGCCAATAATAAATTAAATTATTGGAAATTCATTCGAATTATTTAGAATATTATTTATAATTATTTCCCTAGGAATTAAGAGAAAATTATTTATTTCTGTGTGCATGTGAAAAATGTGTGGAGCAAAAAGATGATCCGGACGTCACTAGCGACGAAGAAGAAGACGATGATGAAAATATTGTTGACCAAAATATGGATGAAGATTAAAATTTATTTTTATTTATAATCTAAAGTTAAATAAAATTTTCTGGTTTTCTAAATAATTTTTCATTGTTTTCTTATTCGCAAAATCAATAACAAAATAAACGGTTAGACTTTGATATAACATAAAAAATGTTTAAGATGAAACTGAAACACTGTTTGTCGTTGGCTTTAAATTAATTAAATTATTACTACTCTCAGCTAACTCACTAATCGATATCCGTCCACGATTCTGTATGAATTTTCCGATAGCCAATAATTCATCATCCGGAATATAAATAAATTTTCCCTGATCATCAATAACTCCAGTTAACGCACCAGATTCTTGTAAGTCATTTATTCGATCAATAGCAGCCTGTGTTTTCAATTTAAAATTTGTTGCTAGATCTTCTAACAGAACGACTTTATTTTCCCGTATGTACGAAATGAACGATTGTAGTAAATTCTCTTTCTCATCATCGGCACATTCATCAAAACCTTCTTCATCAACTTGAAATGTAGCTTTCAACTTCAAATATTCTTCATATTCACGTCGTTCCTTTTCTTCTTTCGCTAAACGTTCCGTTTCTTCGCGCCTACGTTCCAATTCTTCCTCTCTTACTTCATCTTTTTTTCGTTCTGCTTCTGTTTCAGCATCACGTTTTTTACGTTCCTCACGTGCAATTTGTTCAGCTTCACGTTGTTGACGTTTTTCTGCTTTAGCTTCTAATTTGGCACGTTTTTTAGTGCCAATTTTCTCATCACCAAATGCATTCGCACGTTGATTTTCATTATCACCATCTTCATCACTATCACTGGCATCATTAGATTGTGCTTGTTGCTGTTGAGTTGTTTCGGTAGGACGAATACGATGCCTTTGATTTCGTGCTATTTGCGCACGTCGGGGTATTGCACCAGCGGCTGTTGCGTCTTGTCTAATTCCGCGATTTGGACGTGGTTGCGCTGCCATTATTAAAAAATTTATTAGGTTTGTCACGTAAACAATAGTTGCAATAAAAATATTGCCATTATTCAAAATACTTACGATTTTTTGTTTCATCGCTACTCTTTCGTGTGAAAAACCATATTGTTATTATAATTACTAAAAATGACACAGCCAATCCAATTAATAATGATAAATCCATTAAAAATTATTTAACAATATTTTTCTCTCAACAATAAACACGTCACAACATTTTTTTTTTCTTTTGATATTTCGAATGTCAATATAATTTTGTTGTAATAAATTTTGGGCTATTGTGGTGAACTAATTTATGATGTTTTCCACCAAAATTTAAAATCACTCTTTATTATTTTAAATAATCGATTTTACGTTAGTCAAAATTATTTTGTACATGTATAAAGTACATATCAGAAAAATTAGATATATTTTACCAGAAACATTAAAGAAAAATATTAGAATAACTAAATATGTATATTGGAAACTATATAGTGACAGAAGTCTGCGTTCAATTACCCAGCAAACAATGTCGTGAATGTGTCCTACACAAATGCTTTTCGACATTTGCAACACATTTCAAATGCTGGATGTTTAAGTTTTCATTCGTTAATAAATTAATGTTTTGAGCATTAAAAAAATTATTACATAGGTATAAGAGAACTAAATGAAAGAAAATATGACATTCAATAATTTTATCAAGATTCATTACACGAGGGATATATAAAAAAAATTAATACTCCAGTTTTACTTTTTTGAACATTTGTCTGTTCTATAGTGCATGTTCTTTGCCTATTTGCTTATTTGCTCCCCTAATTCTTCCAAACGTCACCCCTTCTATCGCTCTACAGTATATAGTCAAATGTAGTGTGAATTAAATGTACTCATGACTTGCGTTCGTACTTCGCAAATGAGTTCGAAATATGAGTGAGGTATGTCAGTAATATCCGGATTCGGATGATATTTTTCATTTTATGATAAGGAGCTACACTAATTGGACTTTTAATATGACTTTTACAAATGAATATCATGTGTTTCAAAAATCACAACATGATATCTTCAGCACGGATATGGACTTTGAGTAACTGGATTTCGTTTGGAAAATATTTTGCTGCAGAAAAACTCGTTGTGTCCTCAAAAAAGTTTTAAAATACATATAGTAAATAAAAACTAATCTTTTGTTTAAAATTTTGTGTTCTATTAAAATTTATTAAAAATAAATTACCTAAACTTACAAAATCTGTGAAAATGTTGCAATTAAATGTCGAATATTCGCAATTTTCTTTTTGACAATTTAAAGATTTTCATAAAATGTTGAATGCGATAAGTAATTTCTTAATTAATTTGGTAATTTATAGAAAATTAAGTTTAATTATACAAAAGAAAAAAATAAACAAAAAATTAAATACGTAAATTAGATTATCATAAAATTTGTAAGTTAATATTCATTCGAAAATACAAACCGTTACATTCATTTTTTTAATAATAATTATTAAAATGATTTTATTGTTCCGATGAAGTACGCATATTATTCGCCAATAACGTACCGCATTAAATTTTTCATCATAGCCATTAAATATTAATTTGTTCATTACAGAAAAACTGGTAAAGCATGCTGATTCCAATTATCATTCCAACGTAATTTTTGAAATTCTCTTAATTGATGATGGAATACATCTTTAATATTGACCAATGCTATATTTGTATTTGGAAAATCATAGAACCATGTTAATATTTGTTGTGAGAGTTCCACATGTGAGTCAAATACAAAACCATTTTTGCCATGCTGAACGAGTTCATTTAAGCTGTAATGATTTGGGAAATAAGTTTTTTTTTGTACGATTTTTTTTCTTTAAATCAAATTAAGGTTACCATTTATAATTGAAGGCACAAACTGGTAGACCACAACCGAACATATCAACAATTTTCATTGGTAAGTCTAAACCGCTTGAACTCCAATGCAAACAAACACCTAAATCGGCTGCCGCTAAACATAACGGATAATCGTCTGATGTTAACCATGGTGTCAATATAGTGACTTTCTCCCAAACTCGCTTAGCAATTATATCCAAATAATAAGCTTTCTGTGGACCTTTCCCCGTTATTATGCAAAACAGCTTGGGATAATGAGCTGAATCATTTTTAGCTGTTTCCTCATACACTAAGAAATGGATAATAGAAAATTGCTTACATATTTTCAGGAGTGATAAATAATGCGTTAAAAATTACATTCAAGTGCTTTTAATAGAATAGAAAAATCTTCGTCAGGTGTCCAACTTGTGCTTGAAACAAGAATGGCGGGTCGTTCATCTCGTAATTTAACAACTCCATCCAAATCTTTGTATGTGAATGCCGTTGATTCAATAATATCATTAATATTACTCGCATCACATAGAAATTCTGCGTAATCTTGTGATAATTTATAAAACAAATCATGTTTTTTGTTCACTGAAATCGATTGAAAATGTGGGGGTGGACGATCATAAAGTACTGTTGCTCTAATCAATGAAAATTTCTAAAAATGTTAAAAATTTCAAAAGTTTAATTTAAATATTGATTGACTTACTCGATATTCCAATTTTCCTTCAAATCAGTTTGCATAGCTTTTGTAACACAAAAATTGTGTGAACTCTTTCGCCCAAAATATGATTCAAACCATTTTGCTATTTTAACAATGGGACGTTTACTGGCTGCAGTTGAATCGGAATCGGTAGAAGTTGATCCACCAAGGCTCAGTATTGTGTACGTATAATTATGCCAATCAATTACAAATTTACATCGTACAAATAGACAACAATACACATAGCACACAAACAATGTTGGAATACCTGGTGGATTTTGACATAAAACGGTACTTGGTCGACGTATACTAAATAAAGCAATGAACAAACTAAGCATTTGCCATAATGATTTGAATATGTATTTCAATAAATTGGGTAAATTAAGTTCGGGAAAAGGCACCAATTTATGTATATGCACACGTGGATCTTGGCTTATATCTGTTAATGGTGCTGTATCACAATAACCAATTAAATCCACATTGAATTTATGTTGCAATAAACTATGCACATGATATTGCATGCGAGGACTACGACCAATATCACCCAAAACAATTACGCAAACATTACGACTATTATTTATTGACATGTTTTCTGGATTCATTTTTTCGTTTTGAATACATTTAATATGTTTATAATGTCATTAAGTACTTATTTGACGTTTGCACTACAATTATTATTTAATTGCGTATTAAATGTGCTACACGTAAGATTATAATAATTTTTTTAAATAATTAAATTGTGTGGAACTATATATGTAAAATGACGATAAGCAAAAATATGCGATTTGGAAATATTCGTATGAAGTGTCACGTCATTACTTATTTAAGAATTTGTGTAAATATGAATGAAGTTGATTCTATGTAGCCGAACAATAACAGAGTTACAATATGAAGTTAGGCTGTAGATAATGCGGCAGCTAAATTTTTAGGTTGGATTAATCCCTATTGGAGAAAACGATAAATAAAACCAAATGGAGAAACGAAACTCCATTAGTTAGTTATTTTAGGTAGATAGGATTATCCAGGAAAACTGAAATTGCAATGTACTAGAACTAGTATAAGATTGACCGTTAATATTGAATTTAATGAAAAAAGTGTCTCTCGAAAACATTTATTAATGCGACTTAATATAATAGGTGAAATTTTGTTTGACTACAGTTTTGAGACTAGATGGAAAGGAAGTGTATTTATGAACTTTAAAATATTCTCTATCAAATAAGCAATTTTAATTCCGCCACACAGCTTGATCCCTGTTAAATTGAAAAATGTTTTAAATATGTATATCCAAATAAAATAAATTTTGATTGATAAATTGGCCTCTAAAACTGTTCGTAATTTATAAATTATTTATAAATCATTAAACAAACTAGAACTTTTTAAATTATCAACTACAATGACGTAAAGATTCTTACAAATCTGAACAAATTGAACATTGACACGGATTTTTTAACATTTGTAAATATCTATAAGAAAATAAAAAGCAAACGCACTGTTGCAAAAAATCTTGTCTATGTTAAAAATATATACAAATCTTACAAATCTTTCAAACCTTACATAATTATAGTATGATGCATAAAGGATTTATCCAAAATATTATATTTCATCTTTTTATTATTTTTTTTTAAAGCGATTTTTTTACAAATTTTTAAATCGTCTTTTTGAAATTATTTATAAAAAAGAAGAAAAATTGTCCAAGAAATGGTTAAGGCGGTTCATGACTTTATGACGTCTATGAATTCAAAACACAGGAAAACATGGTACCGCTCAGCCAAGATTTC
>JAABKK020042213.1:0-13063 GCA_011634745.2 Catotricha subobsoleta | reverse complement strand
TCTAGTTTCATTCTATGAAAAAACACACCACTGAACTTTTAGGTTCTTTGCAAATTGGCGACACATTAGAAGAGTACTTAGTACATCTAACCTCTATGTTTCTTTCTTTCTCTATGGTAATCTGCAACCTGCAACTAATTTTTAATTTTTCAACCTTTACTACGAAAGAATTACAAAAAGGCAGGCCCGGCCTGGCATATATATATATAAAAGCAAGGAAAAGCCCGTAATTTTTTCTGAGAATTTTTGGAAAAACTTGATCGTAAAATACGTTTGCTGTTCTATGGCCAGATCGGCACTGGAAAAAGGTAAACGGTAAATCGATTTATATCGACTTTAGGAAGGCCTCGAGGAAGGCATTTGATCGTATTGATTTTAAAGTTTTATTAAGTAAGTTATTTAAATTAGTTTTATCTTCTTCCACATTACGTTGGCTTCAATCTTATTTAACTAATCAAAAACAGCGAATTAAGCTCGTTACATATATATTTATTTAGATTTATTAAAATTAATTCTGATGCTGGTCAGGGACATGGGACCTACGCTTTTTCTGTTTCTAATTGACGATTTGCCTATAATGTTTTTTTTTGCACTCAAACTATTCTTCGCGGATGATTTAAAATTATCTGCGAGCATTAAAACACCATATTTTCAACGGAAAATCCAGCAAGACTGAAATTACATTAGGGAACGTTTGTAGACCACGTACTTCTAAAAATGACATAATTTTATCCCCCCCGGTTGTAACATCTTGAGGCAATTCAGCAATTAAACCCTCCCCCCTACAAAACTACGTAACAAATATAGAAAAAATTAAAAAATTAAATGTAAATTGCCTATAGTCTATTCCATATAAATAGACCAACGGTTTTTTTTTATGAATTTGAATACAGCAACGGTCTTTGGTTGATATTTCAGGGTTGACTTATTACTCACGTCATACTTATTATTTAGGTTGTTAGGTATATCGTTTATGATTAATGATTATTAGACAACCATGCATAACACCTATTGGTCTCTTTATATAGAATATACCACTTATATAAACTCACTAAATAAATGCATGGTAAGTACTTACAATAACTACAAGGTAGGATCATTAGAAAAAAAAATATTGTGAAACTTGCGCATTACGTCACAACTAAACAAAATTTATGAATTGAACTTTTATCAATTCTGAACATTATAAGCATGCTTTGCGCGTGGCCCTATCTTCTAATAATTGTACCATGACATAAATGCACAATAATTAAAAAAAGGTTACCCCTCATGAATATTTTTAAAACAAATTGTAGCATTTTTCGTTACTGGCGAACGGTTTTATTAATATTTGAATAACGCATTCTTATTGGCTTACAGGTATTTTTTTATTTTTGAGATTGAACGGTACTGATCGAAAAATAATATCTCAATCAATCACAATGCGTTCTTTAGACGTTGTTTGTATGGTACTATGTAATGGCAGTTTGCCAGTTTATTCTGAATAGACTATAGTTTAATGTCCTTGTGGATCTAGTAAAATTCAAGCAGTTAAACAAATATAATGGATGACCACTCTTTTTAATACGAAATAATTGTATCTTAAGTCTGAATTCATAATCAAATCCAAAAATGGATGACATTAGCAATTTGATCGAATTTCTAACGTCCATAAATAAATCTAAGGCACGCGCTTGCAGAAAAAATCACATTATAAATGAAAATTGAAACAATTAATGAAATTATAAGTTTATGATATAAATCAAAAAGAAAGAAATCATTATTTTATGATTCTAAGTGAAAAACACACTTTCCAACATGTTCAAGTAATATGATCATTCCATGTTAATTTCGCATTTATTATAATTCTTAATTTATTTATTTCGTTTAAGTAATTAATGACATTACCATTTATTTATTTTTTGTGTGTATGAATCTTTTATACCATAAAGGGTATATTAATTATATGGTCAGACTCTGCCAAAATATATATCGGAATCCCTTGCATGGTAAGAATATCATACCTTCAAACCGTATGAAAATATTTTTTTCACAAGAGAAACCAAAAATAAAAAAAAGCAAAACCAGAAATAGCTTGGTTTAAAGTTTAAACCAAACAATTTCTTTTTCCTTTATATGCACAAAACATCACTTATAAGATATTAATATTTTAGGTATAACTAATTTTCAATTTTTAATCAATTTCTTAAGAAATTAAAAAAAAAAAAAACATACTAACTGATTTAATCAGACAGAGCTAAACGTAATTTTATATTTAAGTTAGAAATGAAAAATTTAAAACTAAATTATGTGATATTTCATTACAGCAGCATCATTGAACTCGTCAATTTTAAAATATTTCTCGTTTTAAAGCCCCTTTAAACTATGCAAATGTAACTGTGATGTAAATGCGACATTGACCACGATCTATCCTATAGCTATTGAATAATTCTTATTATTTAAAAAGCTAAAATAAACAACTTTAATAAACATTTTGCATCAAATAGAATTCAAATTGTTTAAACATTGATTGCATAAACGACTTAAAAAAAGGTAAACACTAGCAAGTACGAACTAATATATAAAACATAGTAAAAAAGAATACGAAAGCCCATATTATCATATCGTAAAATTACTTATCTATTAAAATAACAGAATCAATACATTATTTAATAAATAAATAAAATCCAGATAAACAAATTTAGTATAATTATTTCAACTCAGGTAAGTATAAGTAACCACATAAAAGTTTGATAAAAAAAATAATAAGTTTGTATTTATCAATGAATCTTTTTTCTTCATTAAACTAGCGCAGATATCTTGTCTAGCGACTTTGTTATTATGAAAGTATATTTTAAATGGCTTTTTGGTTTTTGTTAATGAAAGAAAGGTGAAAGGTTCTACTGAAAAACATCAAATATACTTTTACATATTAAAAATATATTACATTGAAATCAATTTAAGTGTTTTCGGTTACTACACTATTTTGGTGCAGTTAAAATTGCGTAATGGTTTTTTTTTCTGTTTTTTATCAAATGTTATTAAACAAAAAGAGAAGGTTAATAATTATTTGGATAAGATTCTTTCTCCTCTTATTTTTTTTTTTTATCAGTGTGATGGGTCTTGTGATAGGTAATGTTTTTAATTTGGAGAAACTGACTGACTTTCGTTCAAAATATTACCTTACCACGTAACCACGTGTTGATGTTTCAATTTCATTATGGGAAAAAAAATGTTGATTCAAAGCTGATCTTTACAAATGACTTTGTTTACATTCCTATTTTGATGGTGATTTATACTCTTTCATATTCTGGTATGCCTAAAATTAACATATGTTTTCGGGTTATTAACACAGTATTCAGATTTTTTCTATAGGTAAATAGGTACGCGCTGCGCTGATGGGGATACGATATACTAGGTGTGTTCATAAAAGAAAGATGTTATGGAAATTCAAATTTTGAGAAATAAAATTAACTTATAACTGGTTTATCATCAATATTTATCGCCAATGTTTAATAGAGTCTCATTGAGTAAAGTAATTCGTCAAAAAATTGTGTATTTTAGTCTTTGAATTAAGTTTGTTGTGTACATTATCGTTATATATTTCATTATCATTATAATTTTATAGATAAATAGTTACAGAAATTTAGTGTTTTAGTATTTCGGATTTAAAATGGACTTAAAATCAGTTAGAGTGTTTGTTCAGTGGTTTTGTGCAGTTTTACTAATAGCCGTACCATCACATCAGGATACACAAAATGATATATCGGCTCATAAAATAAACTTTAGGATAGCAGCTCGTACAAAGCGACAGTTATTCTCACCACAAACAGAGCAAAATGATACGACTATTACAAATAATGATATATCAGAGCCTTCACTAATTCCAAACCCAACTATAGACCTTATCTCAAATCCTGCTCTTCATCTATCGAATCAACCGGTTGATCATCCAGACCTTCAACCAGCTCTATATTCAGTTCATGATCCAGTTCCTTATTTAGTTGATCACCCAGCTCTTTATTCAGCGAATAGTCCTGCTCAACATCCAGCTATTTATTCAATGAATAATCCTGCTCATCACCCAGCTCTTTACTCAGTGAATAGTCCTGCTCAACATCCAGCTCTTTACTCAGTAAATAATCCTACTCAACATCCAGCTCTTTACTCAGTAAATAATCCTGCTGAACACCCAGCTCTTTACTCAGTGAATAGTCCTACTCAACATCCAGCTCTTTATACAGCGAATAGTCCCAATATTCATCCACAAGCTTGGCATACAACTTCACATGCAGCTCATTCAACTTCTGTTCAAGCACAACGTCGACAAGGCGGCTTTGATCCTGTCGAAGTACAAATTGAAAGATACAGATATCGTTTTATAATATCTGCTCGAATTGGAGAATATACATTTTCGTAAGAGTTTTAATTTCTTTTTTCTTAAATACATGCACCGACGGTATGTCTGCAATGAATATAATATTTCTGCGTTTATTTTAACTTTGTAATGATTAAAAAAAATTAAAAAATAAACATTCAACAGTCCTATATCATATAAAATATATCTGACGCTGATTAATATCTTCCTGAGATAAAATTAAAAATAGCTTCAAATAACTTAAATTAATTTCCTCATTTTTCTATCGATTTAAAATGTTTTTAAGTGTGTTTATGTTTTCCAAATGAAGTAGAAAGTATTATTTAATTGGTTTATCATTGAAAGATATTCAAATTTGCGTAGTCTAATATAATTAATTAAAGAAAATAATATAAATAAAAAAAACATAAAGAATAACATTTGTACTGACCTCCTTTAACATTCTTACAATATTTAAACTTGTTTGTTTGTTTATTTGTTTGATGTGTCTTATAGATGTAGACAAGATACTGGTCAATTAGTAGTTCATCAACAACTTGCCACACCAGCAACTGTGAGTGTACGACTTGTAAATGGTGAATTTTCATTTCATCCCACACCAAATATTTGGTGGTTTGTAAGGTGTGTAGGCTATGAAACCGGTGGCTATGGGCTAGACATGAGTACGAAAACATTAATAAATTCTAAATTTACTACTATTATTATTAACAAACTGTTTTCCTATTTTTCTATGTTAATATTGCAGAAGGTGTATATAAACCAGGACAAGACAGTAACATTGATCCAAATGCACTTAAGTCGTTGGTCGGTTAGATATAAATTTCTATACTTACATTCAACCAGTTACCTCTTTAGTTAAGTTTATTTATTTGAATTTTATATATTATTTGTATTACATATTAATTAAGATTTTTAGACAATAAATATTGACATTTTTTTTTATTAAAAAAATTTGAATAAGATTAATTATTTAAAAAATGGTATTCGCGCGTGTATAAATTTACGCGATTTTTATACAAAATTTCAGGTTTTACCCATTAAAAGAGAAAAAAAAATAATGAATTTAATAAATTAAAATATCTACTTACATATAAATCGACCGATTAGATATTAGATATCCCTTTACACATCTTCATTACAAAGATAAACTTAAATTTCGTAAATAAACTTGTGATTAATAACCGCAGAAATATTTGAAAGTTATTATTTTCACATGATTATTTTTTGATTACATTAATATATTATATTATTTGAGCACGTTGACTAAAACAATTAGTGATTTATTGTTTTTGATGAATGCATAAATCAAATACAAATACAAGTTGTGATTGTCGCTATTTTAATACATATTATTATTATTAACTATTTATTTATTTATTTGTTTATTTCTTTATATTGTGAATTGATTATAACTTTCATTGCATTTTAATTGCATGAAATTTTAATTTTTCTAAAGAAATATTTATATCCGATTTGTCTTCGTTTATTTTTTTTCTCTGAATAACAATTTAAGCAAGTAATCCTATTGTTTTTCATACGAGAAAAGAAAGTTAATATAGGCCAAATACTATTAAAATCATTTCCGTACACAAATTAAAACTATTTACGATGCCTAAAATTTTGAATAAAAAAGAAAATTGTTATTTCAATAACATAATAAACACATAAGTGAAAACATTTGTAAACATCTTCTAATTAGAAATGAATCATTATGACTCATGTTTTTAAATAATATTTATATTACCGATTTTATGTAGTTAATGTTAATTCCTATATAATTAAGATAAATCAAATCGCATATGAATATAATTGCGTATTATTTAAATTTGCTCAAACAAATCATATTAAACCATCTAATAGAGATGAATCCATTTTAATGATTGTATACAATTAAAGAAAATCCATTTCATAAATAACCTACGGAAGTATTCGCAATATTTATATAATTTTAGTAAAATGTTTTAAGAAAATTTTAGCACATTGAGCACTGAGCAGTGTATCTGTATGTAATAAATTTTTTCTAGTATATAAGGTACTAGATTTTATATTTATATGCGAATAACTTCTAGCCATTGGATATATAGATATTTGACAAGTCAACAAATGGCGTCAGTCATTTCTAAAAATCTAAAAATAGTAAATATATTTTTATTATTTTTTCTAATTTCTTAAAAAAAAAAGAACGTATCATGAATAAAAGTGACAATAATAATTTTGATATAACAGAAATAATTTGTTTAATTTATTCATTAATGTTGTATAACTAAATGACACAATAATAAAATCTTGTTACACCTAAAAAATAGGAAATAAGAAAAAAAGAAAGAAAAAAAAAATTAGAACGAATAGAAAAAGTAAAGAAAAAGAATAAGATTTAACATAATTAACATGTCTCAACAGCTTCAGATTAAAGCGATAACCAAATATTTGTTTATTTTATTATTATTAATATTTCTGAACGGAAATTGTAAATGTGATTTAATATTAGAGAACACGGATGATTATGAGGAGGGTTATTGTGCACCGTATAATGGCAAAGTGTGCAAATCGTATATTACAAGTAGTCAGGTGTGGTACAGTAGGGTAAGTTCTATTCGACCATACATTAAATGTTAAATACAATATTTGTTACATTTTTTTTTTTATTAATTTGATTTATTCAATTTTGTGCAGGAGGATGAAACTGGCGGATGGGAAAATGAGAGAATCACAACCGCATTATGGAATGAAATGATAAAAGAATTGTCTGAACTTTGTCGTCCAGCAGCTGAGGTTAATTTAATGTTATGCATACATACATATAAATATCTTTCAATTAAATAATTTAAATAATTTCAGAAATTACTCTGTGCGTATGCATTTCCCCAGTGTGTTATAAAGGATGGAAAAACAGCTAAATTACCTTTATGTTACGAAGACTGTATTGCTACACATCAACAATTTTGTTACAATGATTGGGTATTAATTGAAGATAAAAAAGAAAAAGGATTTCATTATAAAACGCGTGGTCATTTTCGTTTGCCAAATTGTAAACTTCTGCCACGGTATAATCGTACAATAAAACCACCAACATGTTCTTATGTTGGACTAACTGAAATGGATCCCGAGGAAACCACCTGTACGAAACTGAATTCTCAAATTCTCAAATAAATATAATTAATTTTATTATCTTTAAAATAGATGATTGTCGTATGGGTAATGGTCAGTATTACTTGGGAACTGTGAATGTTACACAAACTGGTATTCCATGCCAAAAATGGGACTCACAACAGCCTCATACACATATCCAGCCGCCAAATGTATTTCCACAGGTACAAAATGCTGAAAACTATTGTCGAAATGCTGGTGGAGAGGAACCATATCCATGGTGCTATACGCTAAACGATTCTGTTAGATGGCAATGGTGTGATATTACATTATGCGGTAAGATTTATTTATTTTTTAAAAATATTAATATATATTAATGAAGTAAATAAATAATTTTATAGAAAATTCATCTGACGCGACTATTCGCGATAATTCAGCACCACCAATATCGATGGAAACATTTTTTACACCCTCAATGGTTTTTCTATTGGCAGGTATCGGATTTGTTGGTATATTAATTCTACATTTACTAGTTCTCTTGTGCTATAAGATATCGAGACATAATCGTAATCGACAAATGACAACAGGGGGATATAATCCGGCAGCTACACAAGATAATCAAAATATTGATTTAAATAAATTGCCCAGTAATACTGCTTACCATGAAACTGGTGCACTTCTAAATCCAAAACTAGAAAAATTAGAATATCCACGAAATAATATAATTTATGTGAAAGACTTGGGACAGGGTGCTTTTGGACGTGTATTTCAAGCCAAAGCACCTGGTCTTATAGCCGGCGAAGATTTCACGTTAGTTGCTGTTAAAATGCTAAAAGATGATGCCAGTTCAGACCTACAAGTCGATTTTGAACGTGAGGCATGCCTTCTGTCAGAATATGATCATCCAAATATTGTTAAATTACTGGGTGTTTGCGCAATGGGGCGACCAATGTGTTTACTATTTGAATTTATGGCCCGTGGTGATTTAAATGAATTTTTAAGATCATGCTCACCATATGTGCCACAACATCGAATTGACATTCAACAAAATGAACAACTATCACATCCCGATTTATTAACAATTGCGCAACAAATTGCATCGGGAATGGTATATTTATCAGAACGTAAATTTGTTCATCGTGATTTAGCTACTCGAAATTGTCTTATAGACAATAGTATGGTAGTGAAAATTGCTGATTTCGGTTTATCACATAAGATCTATTTACAAGATTATTATAAAGGTGATGAACATGACGCTATTCCAATACGTTGGATGCCATTAGAAAGTATTTTATATAATAAGTACACAATTGAATCAGATGTTTGGGCATTTGGTGTATGTTTATGGGAAATATTTTCATTTGCACTCCAACCATATTATGGAATGACACACGAGGAAGTGGTTAAATACATTAAAGAGGGTAATATGTTAAATTGTCCAGAAAATACACCATTAGTTGTGTATAATTTAATGCGTAGATGTTGGAATCGTAAACCATCTGATCGTCCAAGTTTCCATGCTATTTATCAAGCCATTCAACAAATACGATACGATTATGATAATCAACCGGGTCGTTAAGAAAAAAAATAATATAACAGAAAGTGATAGCTTAAAATGTATTAAATTTCTAATTGCGTACAATATTGTAGCGTTTATCGCTAAAACAATTAGGTTTCGTATATGTTTTAGTTTTTAAATAATTTGACCTCAAAACAATTTGTATATGGCGATTGTAAAGATTTACCGTTATTATTTTATCATTTTTATTGTGAAGAAAATGCAACTAGAAATATGCATACATCACATGTAGATGCTCCATGTTATACAATATTATTTCAATGAGATCAATCAGGTTATTGAAGCACTGCTTTACCTCAGTTTACGATACCATTTTCAAAGTAAACTCGATCTAAATAACCATGACAGCGTAGCTAATTAGTAATAAATTATTTTTTTAAGATTTTTATAGTTTTGATAAAAAAAAAATGTGAAAATTGTTTGCAAATTCCAATTCAAATTCGAAAACTCAATGCTTTAAAAACATTATATGTAGCATTACTTTTACTTGTGCACTGCAAAGAGCATATCCGTACCCAAAAGGATGTTCACAAATATCCATATCCACTGATAAATGCGGATAGCAGACAGAGTTCTGCAAAAAAATTATCCGTGTCCGTATATGCATTAAAGTGTTTCTCATTTATGTGAAAAAAACAATATTTTTTTTGTCATTCTTATTTGTGCACAAAATACGCATTCATGCAGTGTTCTAGCATTATCTCAGGTGAACAAACGAACAAACAGTATTAAAGCGATAAAATAAGAAATATATTTTTCTTTTTATTATATTATTTATTTTATCGAAACTTTCATTTAATTTCCAAGAGCATTTTGTTTTTCTTTTTAAATTTAACGTAAAGACTTATTTTAATTTTATATAAATTGACTTATTTAGTAATCAAATGTTTAAATTTGAACTATTACTACCAACGTATTCAACCCAAAAATACTAATAATATAATATTTTATTGAAAGTATCTTTCCAAAGTTTCTAAAAAGAAAATTGTCCATACTTTCATAGTTTTAATAACTGTCCAATTCATACCATCGGACACAATACATTTGTTATTGTTATTGTGGTTTTAATATATATATTTTAATCTGTGTTTCCATTATTTGATTTTTATGATTTTTACGATTTTTACCATATTTAGAGTAAAATATAATCAGTTCATTTATAAGAAGATATTACTGATCTAATATAAAATATTCGCTTTATAGTTCGTCGTTGAAGAACACAAACTGCGGTTATTATACTTTTTGATTTATTCTAAAAATACTCATTTTATTTAGTTCTAGGAATCACAAACAAAACAAAAAAAATACCCTTTTGGAAAATAATAATTAAAATAATGCATTAAATTAATCTTTCATTAATATTTATTATAATAATTTAATTTAAATATCAATATTGTTATCGTTTTACCTTTTCGTTCTTATTCAAATTTTATTTTTGTCAATTACATGATTTGTATTCTTCAATTTTTACAATTTAAATGCATCTGAATATAAATTAAATAGTTCCTTATTTAGAATTTACTCTGTATATATAGTTTTTATACATATAATTTTAATGCTATGTATAAAAAATTTGAACACCGACTTAAAAATATAAATAAATAACCGTCCGCAAATAAATATGTCAAAACAACGCAATTCATTCGTTGTCAATTTAAATATAAATGACAAAATCAAGAATAGAAACCAGATTTTGAAAAACCAAATTATTTGAAATAATTATTTAAAAAGAAAATAATAATATGGTTTTAAATACAGAGTAATTATTTCCTACTAAATTATGATCTAGCTTTAACGTATATTATAATATAAGTTCTGCTTCTTTTTTTTTATGAAATCCGTATGTCAACCGCTGGCATCACATAAATTCGCTTATTTATTTCAAATTTAATATTAGCTGAATAGAGTATATATTATATAACTTCAATTTTATCTAAAATTCCGTATGTGAGCAATACATTTTTGATGAATTGATAGACAAGACTATTTTTAATTTCATATCATTAGATCAATATAAAAAATTGCAATGATTTTAATAAGTACGTATTTTTAACTGATTGGTTTATTAATAAAATGAAAAAGCACGATTATTAGGGTAGATCGCTTTTTTTTTGTTATTGACTTTCTACCATAATTTTTTGATTTGGCTTTAGTCTCCTGATTCACGTGTAAAAAGGTGTTTGTAAATAAATGAGATATTCGATGTGGTCTTACCCACACTTTTTTCTAAGGTGGGGGAGAGGTTGTAAATTTGAATGATTTTTTTTTATGTTTTTGGTTGACCAAAAAAAAAATCACCTCTCAAAAAATCATGCGCGCAAAAAAAAGGTCAACGCTTCCTCGTTAGAATAGAAATCCAGATCATTTATTTTTCTTTTCAAAATCACAGGGGGATGGGGGCTAATACGCACATACACCGACCCACAAGGAAATCCTCGTGGTACTACCTTGTGGATGTGGGTACAGTACATCGAAGATCTTATTTATTTACAAAAAAAAAAATGTTTGCACGTGAATCAGGAGACAAAATGCAACTCAGTAAATATAGAAGGTCTGAAGAAAAAAAAAACGATTCACCCTAATCATACATAATATAATTTTTAGGGCAACAAAAATGGTTTCTTGCTATGTAGCACTATAGCATATAAAAAATAATAATAATAATATCATTGCTAATGTGTAAATATAGCGACCGGACGATAAATTGTATAATAAAAATCCTTTTAATTATTTAATGTAAAGAAAAGTAAAAAATATATATATGAAAAAAAAAAAAAAATCAATAATAATATAAAAATATTAACATAAACCTTATAAATATATTTAATAAACCTATAACTATAAATAATTATAGATTACGTGTGACTGAAATACCCATTTTTTATATCAATTACAATTAAATTACCAAAATTTTAATTAATTACTGTGTAATAAATAGGCTGATAGAAATTATATTTAATATTTAATAGATTCGTCGTGTATTTTTTTTTTTGTTTTTTTAGATTTGTTCCTTCTCTTTTCAATTAATTAAAAGTTTGCATTTTAATTCTCTTTTAAAATTAAAGAAAAAAGAAAAAATATCTTTCCGTTTAAAAATTAAATTAGAAATAATTATGTGTACCATTTTGATTATTAGAAATGAATATTATTAATTAAATTTAGGGTACCATTTGTACAGAATGCAATTCAAATTTAATTTAAGAAACTTTTAGAATTACTATTGTGTTAAAACTGTTTAACAAATGATATTTTTTTTTTATTTTTAAAGAACATTTATGTAATTTTTATAGATTAAAAACCATTTCAAGAATACTTGAGAATTTTAGGGTCCATCAAATCTATAGATTTCTTTTTATATATAAGATATATTGAAACCTTTTTACCTTCACGTCAAGCACAAGTTTTGTACTTTCATTTCACGTGTCAAATTTTCACCGAAAAAGTGATAATAATTTAATTCATTATGAATGGCAATAATTATTTAAACTCATTCAATTAACAAATTATTATCCGTAAAATTTATAGTCAACCAAATTTAAACATTTAAGATCAACCAACCGTATATAATTCTTTAAGAGATATTAATAATATTTATTATAATTAACAAAATACCCGATATTTGTTTTATAAATACTTAGAAATTAATTATAAACCAAATATAAAAAAAAAAAAATAAAAAATAAAAAAAAAACCAATAAAATTGTTATATATTATAATAGAAAAAAAGTGTTTTTTTTTTAGTTAATCCAAATTTATTAAATATTTAAACTGAAATTAAAAGTTATTAACATATATAGGTACACTAGAGTGGCCCTTATTTGAAAAAGTTCGGAAGGCTTTTAAAACGCGCCAAGAAGCGTCTGAAAAACGTCGAAAAGCGTTTTTTGACTTTGAAGGAGTTTTGGGAGGTAAAATGTGGGTGAACATTTTGAATTTTTCACAAGGGTTTAGGAAATTTTATTTCGCGTCTAGGAAGCCATTGATGATGAAAATTGGTCCATTTTTCACTGAACTAGAGTCATTTAAGTAAAAGGAGTTAT
>JAABKK020042192.1:0-11491 GCA_011634745.2 Catotricha subobsoleta | reverse complement strand
TTTTCTTTTGAATGACATACGTGCACAGGGAGGGGGGTGTTACCCCACTGAGTTTTTAAAAAATATTACCCTTTCTCGATTTTGCCGAACATAGTATCTTTTTTTTTTAAGTTTTTGAACAGAAAATTCCCTACCTCGATTTCCA
Source organism: Catotricha subobsoleta (assembly GCA_011634745.2). Classification (NCBI taxonomy): domain Eukaryota; kingdom Metazoa; phylum Arthropoda; class Insecta; order Diptera; family Cecidomyiidae; genus Catotricha; species Catotricha subobsoleta. The sequence continues at coordinate 11,346 of JAABKK020042192.1, read as the reverse complement.
AAATATGATTTGCATACAAGCGCGGCTTTTTCCGCGGTATTTTGTAGACTGAAAACCGATTATTTTTAAATATTTATTTTGAGGTAGTTTTGCAATCGTCGATGAGACAAAAAAATAAAAAACATTATTCTTTTAATTTTTCAAATTGTATATTTATTGTGAATCCAGTTCTGAAATTTATTCGTATAAAAATTTTAATTAAATTTTTTGTTTATCTAATTGAATTTGGAGGTATTTGAAGTTTTTTTTTGCCATCGAATAGAATAGAATATTGCTGTGGCAACAGAATTGAGTGGATAATGACTTATAAATTATGATGACCTGAGGAGCAGCGAAAAAAGTTTTATAAAAATTCATTTTTAAATTTTAGCCTTCTGCATTCAAATCAATAATGCAATTTGGATAAATGATGTGAATGCAACCGTAGTTGTGAAAAATGAGTGGGACCCAATTCTCTTGTTTTACATATTTAGTTGGAACTCGGGTGTGGCCAGACGGATTTTGAAGGTTAATATACTAAAAGACGCAGAATTAAATTTCTGTGAACATATATTTACTGTTTTTTTTTTGTTTAAACCTGGGAACATCGAATTTTTTTTTTTTTTTTAATTTCTTACAAAAATGAAGTCGGGTACCAATTAATTGGCAGCTTGTTTTTTTTTATTATTGTTTCAATTTTAATTTATTTTTGAGTTTTCTAATAATAATGATAAAGTTTATGATAGAATGTCTGCAATATTATGATTATTATTATTATTATTTGGTGTGTTATATCACAGCAAAATATATACGGGCCTTTCTTTTTTGCAGAAATCAGTGTAAATACCTAGTATTTAGTAAATACATCTGGTAAATTTTAACTGTAATGGGAAAAAATATGTTTTATTATGCTGAATAATGCATTTGAAAATGGTTTCAAATGTCTTTGAAAGAAAGTTAAAAATAATTTTGAAATCAATGTCATATATTACACATTTATTCTAAATGCTGAGTCGTTATTTAATGTGTTTATTTCTTTTTCCTGTTTTCAAATTGGAATCGTTATAAAACTAATTCTTGATTCTTGATTTTTTACAACATGAATTTCAAACTAAGTATTCAAAATCATGTGTCGGCCTCGACTGTTTCAAAATGTGTAATCCAAGTTAAAATTGAGGCCATAGTTCCATTAACACTTAAAGGTTTCTATCAATTATTTTTTGGATTTTCTGGATTAAAAATTCATGATTATATGTTTATGTACGGAGCCCTATCAATTTGAAGATATTTTTACTCGGATAATGGAGATAGCGCATTTATTGTTCAAATAAGAAAGCAGCTGATGTTCTGTTGTTTTCTTGGTATATCTCAACAATTTGGCTTACACAAAGTGTTTTTTTTAGTTTCAAAAATGAGGATATTTAGTGACAAAAAAAAATTACAAAACCAACACTTGATTTTTTTCAAAAAAGAACTAAAACCATTGCAAACTACAAACAGTTTTATAATTTTGCCCTGAAGAAGAGAGTATAAACTCTTGAAACGTTGGCTTAATATGAATAATATTTGAAGTTTTAATTTAATGACTGGAAGTCCTTTTTAAAGAAGAAATTTAAAGCTAGTCACAGTCGATATAGAATGGATAAAACCATCGCAGTTAAAAGAAGCTACGAAGTTCTACATTGTGGGTCGCTTCAGCACATCGAAGATCTCACTTATTTCCAAAAACCTTTTAACACGTGGATCAGAAGACCAAATGCAACTCAGAAAATATTGAATGGTAGAAGAGTAGAAGGCATGAAAAAAAAATCGATCCACCCTAATGTATATAAATATATATTATTTAACATTTGTAAATTTCTAATAATTCTTTAATAAAATTATAATTATGACTAGTCATAATTATATTTTCAGAATATTTTACACGTATATAAATAAACCACTTATAGTGTTGATAAATAACTAATTGTAATTATGCACATAAATTCGGATGAATTATGAATAGAAGTTGAAGTAATTTTTGTAATGTTATTAATGCTGTATTTACTTGAAGGTATTCGTATTTTGTCAGTAGAAAAAACAATACTTAAAAGACTGTGTATTAATATCTCATTGAATAAATTATTAACAAATAGATTTTTCGTGATGGTATCGCATGTTGTGAATGTGATTAAAGCGTTCTATAAATTCAACAGGATCATTTTTGTTGTTCAATCAAGATTAATGTAAACATTAAGAATATCAAGTTGCCAATTAATCACTACTTTATTTTTATTATATTAAACGCTATTTTAGTTTTAATTAATTCAACATATGAAATACATATATGAATTTTCAATATGCATTATAAATATCTTCCACATCTTCGAAAAATGTTTCAGATCTTATATGGAAATTTTCCACCTTTTATGAACATCTTCCACTCCACACCTTATAAAAAATTTCCACGTCTTGTTAAAATCTTACTCGTATTTATCTTATGAGAATCTTATACATCTAATGAAAATTTTCCAGATCTTAGAAAATGGATTGGATTATGGATTGGATAAAAAGGGGTGGACGAAATCCAGCGTTCAGGCCATCGAGCGGGCCGGGCCCATTATGCATCCCCGATCGTAGAAAATATCTTCACACTTTATAAATATCTTCTCCACTTTATGACCTTTTGTAAGAAAATCGATATTTCCGGACCAAAAACTACAAGTGAACGGGACCAAATCCTGTTATATTTTTAAGTTCAGCAAATTCTGCTTCTAAAAGAGCTTGGTCTTTTAATTTTTAACAAAAATTTTAAAACACAATTACTTTCAATAATTCCATTTTTTTTCACTTGAATTCTGTAGTCAGCGGCTTACCAGTCTATTGCAATACGGCGAATAAATCACTATTGAAGCCACAGCAAATAGCAACAATTCCAAAATAACATATACTTAATGTATATTAATGTATATCACTGCGGTTCGGCACATCGGAAATCGTACCGTTGTACAACATCAAAACAAAATATGTATTTATGTACTTACTATATGTAATACGATATGGTTTTAGGGACCAGAACAATGTACGAATAATACAACAAGACCATATTGGTTGTTGGTCCAAAAATCACAGTAAATATTCGTAGTTAGTTAAAATAAATACTGTTATTGACAAAATTTGAATTCAAAAGTGAAACAAATTTACATGTTCTTAGAACGGACACTAAAGATTTTCCATCAACGCAACTCTGTTTAGGTGTTACTGTCTATTACGTGTTAATGTTATATTATGTGTGTAAACGCTGCTCTGCTATGATTAAGTAGAAATAGTTCATTGATATGAAATATTTTCTTTATTTGATGATACATATTTGCATAGTCAACATGAATAAGCTGATTTTGTTTCATTTTCTTTAACAGAAGTTTTTTTTATATGAAGAAGATATGATTAATAAAGTGCGAACTTATGGCTGCTTTATAATGTTTTGAATAGTTGAAGGAAATGGTTTTTTTTTTAAATATTTTCATTTTCCCTTTTTTTGTCTAGCAAAGAACTTTTTTCGTCTGTGATTTTTCGTTTTGTATGTACGTCACGGTTATTTCTATTTTGTTTAATAAAATTGCTCCAAGTCTTAAATATTTATTTGAATTAATAGAAATAACTTGTTATTGTTAAAATGAGAAACAAAAACAATTTAAAAATATGTATAAGCGATGTTATTTTATTTAAATTTTTATCGGAAAAAATAAAAGAAACTCTGACAAATGTATATTTAATTGGTGCGATTATTCTAAGCAGCAGGTAATGAAGAATATTAAGATCATAATATAAGTATCTTTGAACTTATGCAAGTAAACCTATGGCCAAATAGCTCTGATTATTTTGTTCAATGTCAAATAAATATTTATTGTACATATATGTACAAGAGTTTAATTTATACACATATTTACATAATAATTATTATTTCCAGATATCGCGTGCTTCAGCTCTAATAAAATTATATACAAAAAATTCTTACAAAAATTATTGATACAAAAAAAATATATGAACCCACACAAAACGAAATAAATAAAAAAATAAGTAGATATTATAGGATAAAATTATTTTTCTAAGAATTGCTATTTTATAATTTTACTTCATTTTTAAAAATATTGGTTTTGTAATTTTTTTTCCTTAGGCCCTTATCCCATCTATGCTGCTAGCGTGAGAATTTATGATGAGAATTTATCATACGAATGGGCTTAACTTCTAAACGGTTGCTCGTACTAAAAAATAACGTAAAATGAAAGTTCACTTATCTTTAGAAAAGAACATGTCCCTCATACAAACTTTTTCTGTACGACCTGTTATGTGGGATAACCGGATAAGAGACCAATCATTTTATTTTTGGATGTTTGTTCATTGGTTGCTTTCTTTTAGCTCGAGTTCATTCAATCAGAAAATATACGTCTTGTGAGAGTTGGAGAATTTCAAATATAAGAAGATAAGAAGGTATGAATTACAACATTGTTATTAACTAATAAATGCAAACAAATACTTTCTTCAAATAAACAATTTCACCGAACAAAAAACCAGTTTTGCGATCATCAGTGTAGCTTTGAGACCCGTCTACATAACTGGCTTGACTTCTAAACAAATTAAAGTTAAATTATATTCTGCTATACAAAACACTTACCAATTAAATTGTCAATTGCTCTAGCGAAATGTAATATTTTGAAGAAATTTTGCTTACAAGTTTCTGATTATTTAATAGAAAATAAAGAGATTTCTGGAGAATCACACCCGCTCAGTAACGGATTATTAGTAAGGGGAGCCCCTGCTAAAAAGAAAGGTATATCACACATAGATACAATCACGTTGACCTTCTTTTTTTTAGTCAATCATATACAAAAAACCGCGAAAAAATTCACGTCCCCTAAGTGACTTTTGGAAAACTGAGAAAGATACTATTATTCCAAAATACTGTGAAAAAAACATTTAGCCAATTTCTTCAAACTTTTAAAAGATACTATTTTGTAAATTTGTGCGAACAACCAAACAAGCTGCCAATTAATTGGTAAGTACACTACTTTATTTTTGTGCTAAATTTATATTCTATTTTTAAGAACGGTAAAATACATAAATTTTCTATAACAAAAGAATCATTCACATGAAAATGTTATAAAGATGTGGAAGATTTTAGTAAGGTGTGGACGATTTTTATAAGATGTGAAAATTTTTCGTAAGCTGTGGATGTTTATCGTAAAAGGTCAATGTACGACGTGTTTCACATATGAAAATCTTCCACAATTTTTGGGCATTTTTAAGAAAATCACTTTTTACGGACTGAAAATTATTACAGATTGACTCCAAAACTTATATATTTTCAAGAGCCGACTATGCCGCAGTGGGTCGATGAGCAATACTGCCGCTATAAGTTAAAAAGGCGTATGGGACAATGCCATTGCAAAGTTAAAAACCGTATCTCCTCAAAGAAAATATTTTCATGTTTTGATGTTTTTAACATCTATAACATTACAAAACATCTATAAAATCAAAAAATGAAAATATTTTTTTATAGGTGAGATAAGGTTTTTAACTTCTACAATGACATTGTCTCATACGCCTTTTTAACTTATAGTTGCAGAATATCTGTTAACTAAGTTCTGAGAAAAAACAGGTCTTCATAAACAAAAAAAGGAAAAAAGACGAATCCTTAAAAACGATATAAAGCAAAAGCTTCATCCGTAAATCACAGACAGCTTTTATGACTAATAATAATAATTCGTTACACGAACTTTCGAAAAAATGACTAATGTTTAATGAAGTTGAAACTAATATTTTTTTTAATCCGTATAATATTTGAGGGGTTCATCGCAAAGAAATCAAACAAAAGAAATTTCCCATGTATTTATGTACATAAAATCGAAAGATAAAAGTAAATGTTGGAATGGAAGTTGAGAATAAAATAAGAATAAAACGAAATTTCGATAAAATCAAAATTTCGCAACAATGTCGGTAAACTCATCACTGTTCTATTTAACATAAATACTCTTCATCATGACGTTCAAAACGTGAATGTTTCTACATCAATGAAAGATAATAAATTTACATATTATTGTTTTGATAATCATATTTTAAGCAGTCATACATAAAAATACACATTGCCAAAAAGTAAGTCACATCCACTCTAAACCCCATCGATATTTTGTGTTTTGTGTGGAAAGGTATAACATAATAAAATTTTCGAAATATGTAATAAATTTAAATAAAGATGAGACAAAAAGCTGAATTTTGTAATGAAATTGAATTTGTACGTCGCGGAAATGAAAAGCCTATTATTTTATTAGAAATATTAAAAGGTTTCTCTCTGTAAGTACTTCAATGGGAAATAAAATAAGGGTAAAAAAAACAATTGGGAATTATGTGAAATATGCCCAATTCAATGGCAACAATATTCAAGTTAATGTTTCATTATCTTTTTTATTCATATGTAATTCATTTAATAATGTAGGAGGCTAAAATACCATTTCGTATCGTAAATTTTTTATGTGTAATTAATTTTTCGTTAGAGATGAATTATCGGAATGAAACTAATAATAGGCATAATGGTTTTATTAAATTTGCAAGCAACAATTGAATTTACTAGTTTACCACGTCGGAATTGTATCAACAACCATTTTATTGGGAATCCGCAATGATTCGAAGCTATGCTATATTTCTCATCAATGAATTTAATATTAGATTTAACATATTTGTTTCATGATAAGAATAATTCAGAGAATAGGACATGAAAACTTAGCAAAACTATTCTATTATTTATATCAACATTGGGTTGGAATTATCAAATACAAAAAGTAGCTTTCAGGAGTGGACTGGTTACATGTGGAAAATAGCTAATGTTCGGTGAGGCCGCAGAGTATTGAGGCCAGTAGAACGTTTTTTAATAAAAAAAAAAAAAAATTAATTGAAATTAATAAATCTCATTTAGTTAAATTAATTCAATAAATAGGCTAATTACCGCGGTAGAGCGCTACACTTTTATTAATACCTTTTACCGTATATAAACTATTAAGATGGATAATACTGCATAGAAATTGTATCTCTAATGTTCTTATAAAACGAAAATAATTATTTAAACAAAACCGCTATTAGATAATCAAAATCTTTTGAGCTGACACCTTAGATAAACACGTTCTGAATGGTTAAAACTTCATTAATATCATTGTTAATTCTCTAATGTATCTACAGTGTAATACAGTTACGAAAATGGATAATACAGCGTAACAATTCTATCGAAATTGTCTTTTTAATGCGATATTGCTTGGCTGTGCAGCTATGAATTATTCAAAAATAGATTACTGGATGAGTATATTTCATTATTATGTAGGGACGGTTCAGCCTAGTTTGGCTTCGTCACCACTTTATTCTTATTATAGTAGATTAAAACACTGGTTATAAATTAACACCTTTGATTTTATTGTATTTATTAGAATTCGGATTTAGGATTTAGTAATATCCAACTTATTGATATTTACTATTTACTTTTATTATAACTTGATAACTTGTTTAGTTTATTTAACTTATTTGCCATTTGGGCATTACGACCGTTATACCTTTGATATTTTTACTGAGACTAATTGATTATGAACTTGACTTCATATTTATATGATATTTGGTGCGATGGAATGCACTCCAAAAATGCATTCTCATTTCCTTTGCACCAAATATGAATAAATAATATTGTCAAATTGACAATACTTGCAATTTGATAATATTATTCATGAAATATAAAATATTGTCAAATTGACTGTTTGCAATATTTTATTGTAATTATTAAATGAATTAATTGCTAATTTAACAAAAGTGACTTTAGCAATTAATTCCCAATGAATATTATTTGGATTAGTAGTGACGTCACATATTACGTTGTGCGTACACTACAATTACGTGGAATGGTCAAAATTATTTATTTATATTTCAAATATTTTGAATTTATTTTCTTCAAAAGCCATTTAATTGAGAATTTACGAGGTAAATAAGAGACTAAGCCAGCCCACCCCTGTATTTATTATATAAACGGTTTTGTATGACAGTGAAAAGCAAACAACAAATTAATGAATTGATGAGCTTTTGCAACAATAACAAATTATGTTTGCGCTGACCAAAAAAAAGGACAGATTCTATTCGGATTTCCCACAAAAACAGAAATATATACAAATTCAAACGCATTACAATGAGAGACATAATGGAATTTGAGATGACAGGACATTGTTGCTTGATACATATTTAATAGGTTTCTGGATAAAATATTGTGAATTATTTTCAAATAGGTTTAAACGGTGCTACGCACTTCGTTTATTATTGCATTTGCTTCGAGCACGGTTTGGTTTGAAGAAGTTTTCTTGGATTTAATAGGAAAGTATAGACTTTAAATTCATTTTACACACTTCAAGTTATACAAAATGTTGAAATTAATTAAACTGTCGACGTTAGAAAACCATTAGCGTCCCGCTATACCATATTGATTTAGATGTTCGGAAGAGTTTTCAATCTACTAAATGGAGTCAGGGTAAAACAAGAGGATTGTTTGTAATTTAGAGCTGCCAAGTAAATCCGAATTTTCGGATAATTCGCCGGGTATCTGGTACAGGTGGATATTATCACAGCATTTTCGGCTATTTTTTTTATTATTACCATGTACAAAAAGTAATATTTTTTTAACAAATATTTATATCTTAACGTGAATAAAAATCAGATTTGTCGATCTACAAATCTGCAATATCTAAGAAATCCAAAACTAACTTCACTGGAACGACAACAGTGACGACAACTGTTAATATATATTTCATTTTGAATATATTTAATTATCAATAGAGTGTAGTAAATATAATATCATCAATTATATTTTGTAACGAAATAAATATGAAAAATTAATTTAAAAATGACTAATTCTAATATTAATTATTAACTTTATTCCGATTATTTGTTATTTTTTCCGATTTTTCTATTATCCAAATGTCCGAATTCACGGATTCCAAAAACCGGATATACCACTATCCGTTGGATAGTGAAAAATCACTATTTGTGGCAGCTCTAATTTAATTGAATAATTTAGCCTAGTAATGTTAGAAGTTTAATTGAGACCTCAGGAGATACGGCAAATCATGTAAGATATTTGACAAATGGTTCTCGCATTCATTTCGGGATTTAATCAGGTTTTTTACAGGTGCTCAATAGAGGTCTGCACGGACAAAAAATCTATGTCCGTGTCCGCGGACGTCCGTGGAAGGCAGTTTTTTTTTAATAATAATAATAAAAAACGGCATTTTTAGTTTAGAAAAACGAAACTAAAAACTCATATTGTTTTAAGGATAACGTAATAGTCTGTTCTTTTTTAATTATTATTTTTATGGATTGTACTGAATTTTTATTTATTTTTAAATAATAATAACAACACCTGTAATAAACTTAACTTTTAACGACATGGATTGCAAAATAGCTGTAATCACAGATGCGCATCTATCGCTGAGATTGTCTCCCTAATAGTTGATTTTTTAATAAAAGAGCACTTCTACGTATGATTGAGAATCATTTTCTGTAATAATATTTCTCTACTTATCGTATGAATATGTTTGTGAGATTAATCGTGTAAAATGATAACAGATACCCCACTCATTAAATTAAATATTAAGTATGAAGTGCACGCAGAATAATACATAATTAAATGTTCTAAATATAGTAGGATGCATTTTTCATTTAACTTTCTAATAAAAATTAATTTAATATTTGGTCGTTAGCTGGTGGACTACATAATATGAGGTCTGCACGGACAAAAATTGTATGCTGGACAGGCAGACAGACATACTTACAAAAATATATAGTAAAAAAGAAAGATTTTAGTTTATTTTTTTAATTATTATTTATAAATAGACGATGAACGATACTGTCTGTTGTGTTTCACAACAATTCATAACACATGTTTTCAAAGTTACTAAATATTTATGAGAATAAAAATTGTTTATGTTCGCAAAATAAACGTTGTTTCTTGCATTTCCGAAATGTTAAATAGTCCGTTTTAGCCCCGTAAGGCCTTTGGGTACTCTCACAACGCAAATGTAATTTATAAATGTTGTTGTTTTGTGGTGGTTGTCATATCGTCTAGATGTTCATAAGGAAATATAAATTTATTTAACGTCAGTAAATTAAATAGGTACGAAAAAATATATATTTTTTATAAGAACGATGATACAAATTACAAAGACACGGAGTGCCATGGCGCTATTTTATTATTTTTTCAGGAAACGTGACTTAAAAACATGCCAAGTCTCCCTAACATATTGCTTTTGTATGTTCTTTGCATGGGTTATAAACTTTTATGAACAAAATATTTTGTCTTTGAATTTTTAAGAACACAGATTTAGCAATCATAAATCGTTTACAGCTTTGTAACTGCCACTTGAATATAAGTTACAGCGGGATTTATATTTTATTCATTTTAAAAGCTTGCGTGCTGGTATTTCAAATGACGTAATGGACAGTTATTAGATAAATATACATAAACTAAATTAAATTCCTTGAGATGTACTTGATTGCCTTTGCAGTAAGCTAAGATAAATGATGATAAACAAAAAAAATAAATATATTTAAAACACTGGGGTTTATTTTCGTTTTCGTATAAACAAACTCTATGGTAAAAATATACAGTGTTAAATAATTTTCAAATGGAATTTAAGGCTGCAAATATTCGGTAATATGATATTTGAATATTCAGTTTAGCGAATCAAATAGTATATCTATTCGAATATTTCAAAAACCTGAAACATAATATTCGAATTATTGGTAATATTCGTCCCGTTCGCATTCCCGTTCAGATATATTATTCATATATAATATATTCGTATAATATATATTCGATCAGTTAATTTACATTTATTTTATTATTAATGTGTTCAGCCGTACATCGTCCAACCCACTGAATGCTGGCACGACGGCCTAATAAATAATTACTGCCTTCGTGGTAAGACTTGAACATACATTTTCCTGGGAACCACGGGAAACCAGTCTATCTCCAGAAGAGAGATAGATAATCACTTAATTCGAACGAAATCTAAGCAAGTGCTCGTGACAGAAATGTAATCCGATATTTTATACGAAAGTTTGGGATTCTAAAATGATCTGTTTTGGTCTCGAAGCAAATAATTTTAAACTGCATATTTTCATACAAACAATTCTGCAAAAATAACGGAATTGATCAAAATTCTCCTTTTTAAATTTTGTACTGTATAGACTTATTTGCGACTCTGACTATTTTCGGTTCATTTTATTTTATTTTTAGGTTATTTGTGGTTTGACAATCAAGTCAAATGTTATGCCATTATTACTTCTTTTTAAAATAAATAAAATCTG
>JAABKK020042170.1:0-13068 GCA_011634745.2 Catotricha subobsoleta | reverse complement strand
ATGGCAATAAAAACAATTATGCTGAATATCGGTAACTATCGTTACAGAAATGGCGCATTCAGCGTGGAATGACCCATATATTAAATTTTCTTTAGTGAAATTTTTAAAGAAAAACGATTTAAAAACTTAATATGATTTCTTTTTAATGAAATTCTCTGGAAATAGAGAAAACTTAGATATGTATAAAAATAAAAATTAAAAGATGAACCATCCTATCATCTCCATCTAAAAATGAAAAAAAAAATGTATCTGAACGAATACTGTTCAAGCAAGACTATTGATTTAAATTTAACAGAACCTTTAGTTCTTGTTTTGACAAGAAAGTTAACTGGCATTGTGAGTACAGATTACTTTCCGTGGATCATTAGACAGTAATGATGATCTTATCTTTCGATCAGATTACCTTTAAAAGCTTGATCTATATCACGATCTGCAAACCATTTTTTGATTATACATCAGATAATATAAATAAATAAAAATATTATTTTCAGAATACACAATATTTGGTGGACTCTTTGATATAAAATTTAAATATTCTAAATAAATGTTTTTGGTAATTTTAATCATACATTCATATACATACATGTTGATATTATTTATTTTATAAAAGAAAATTGGTTTGGCCTTTTCCTGTTTTGTAGATCATAATCTGATCTATTTTTAGATTTGTACCCAATACTGGTGAACACGATAAAGAAATTAAAAAAAAAAAACAAAACAAAACCAGTATCATTTATTATTCCATCAATATAAGTAATTTTTAATAAGAATTTTTTTTATGAACATTGAATATTCTGACAAATCTTTTATAAATTTTGAAAAAGTAGTCTATTCAGAAATGATAATCAAACAAAGTAAGGAAATGAATACAAATACATAAACGCATTGTATTTGCAATATTAACAACTTTCTTGAAAATAATAACAAATCTTATGACATTTTGCCTTATACAAGTCCAATGAAATGAAAAAAAAAAACGAAATCAAAGTAAATAAATGTTGCTATTTTCAATAAAATGAATATACGAATGGTAGCAAGGTGTATTCTGGACACAAACCGATAATATAACTACACAAAATATCAATATATGTTTTTAAAAATGAAAATAAAAAATAGCTTGTCTATAGAATTGTGTGCAGGAACCTAGGATAGATAAATTGCAGAGGTAATATGTAGTTAAGATTTTGTAAGAAAATAATGATCACTAAAAGAGCCCAGCGCACAGTACACCAATCTAAACAATTTGAAAGTGTTAGTCTATTATTGTCTTCATATATTTCTATATACAATTTAAAACAATTGAAAAAAATAAAATAAAAAAAATATGCGTAGATATTATATTTAAGTGTGGGATCAGATAGAATAACCGTCATAAATAAGTTGTATGTACAAGCGAAAGCATTTTGAAATTTAATATACTTACTTTGTAATGGTCATTATATTTAAATTTCAAATCACAACTTTAAACATATAATATATATAATGAATTTAGGTGTATTATAACTTCATACAAAAGGTAGGTAGGATATATTACACAGAAATCATATATAATACCGGTACCAGCATGCGAACTATATATATATAAAAAAAATAAAAATGTAACGAATATAAGAGATTTTTTATGGTACCGCAAAACCAACGCCAAAGCCAAAGCCAAAATATAAAAATATGAATTTAACATGAAAATGACAGTGTTACCACTCTGCAATGGAATCAAACATGAACAAAGAGAACCAATTTAATAACAATAATTTTTGTAATGCTTGTAATCAGGCACAATACAATTATTATTGTTTTTTTTTTTCATGTACACAGCCAGGCAAACATATACAAGATTTTCAAACACGAAAATGTTTATTCAGCTCTAAATGGAACGAATGAATTTTGTGTTGTCGTCGTCACAATTTTATTTTATTTTATTTTAATTTTTTTTTTTTTTTTACATTTCCATTTTTCAAAACGAAAGATTTGATATAAGAATATTATGAGATATCATTGTTTTTATTCTTCATACAAAACCCATTATTTTCTAATGTACGGATTTGTAAATAACAATTTTATATTTATTTTTTTTCTCATATATGAAATCAGAAATCTGAAATGAAGGCGTTCGAGCAAACTTTTATCAACTTGTTATTTATAGAATTTGCTAATATTTATGACAATGTTGTTTATATAAAATGAATAGTTTCTGTAATAGATGGCCAAAATGGGCAAAGTCATTGCTGTGAAGCAATGGAATTTTGAATTTAACTATTGGCTAAATTCCAATTAAAATTTAAAAAAAAAAAAACAAAACAAAAAAAATACTTCAAATCATCATCATCATCATCAATAATTTTTACTAAATAATTTACACACATCATTCAGTATGAATATACCTTTAAACTCAACTGAAAATATAAAACCATTATCAATGATAATCCATTTAATCTTACGTTCATCGATTCTCGAATGGATTCTATAATAGAGCCATTATAAATCAAGTGTACATTTATCGACTTAATTACGATGGTAATAATCAAATCACAACACAAACAATCCACATATTCAAACATTAATCGTATCATTAAAGTCAAACAAAAACAACGGTGCGGTGTCTTTTGATTTTGATTTTTGTTTTGTATTTTGTATATTTTTTTTTTTTTCATTCATTTTGTTTTATATATTTTTTTGATTTGGTATGTTTAAGAGGATGGAACTAACTATATATCTTTCTAGAGCTGGTGGATATAGAACTAGAGATGTGTATTTGATGTAAATATACCGCAATTTGTGTGTATAACACAAAACAACTACAGAGAGTACATGGAGTTTTTTTTATAATTTAAACTTTTAATATCTATTTCTCGATCACGAAAAAGAAAAAAAAAAAGAATTAACCTCGGAATTAACAATAAATAAAAAAAAGAAAATATTTATATTAAAGTGTACCGTTTTATTGTAGGTTACATAGGTACAGGTAGGTATACAAAACCTTCATTAATAACTTTTTATGTAATTCTGACATTAACTTCAGCCAATCCCATTTCTAATGTTTAACAAATGAAATTTTGCATATAGGTTTCTTCTTCTTTTTATAGTTGAATTTTATAGAATTCAATTGGTATTGAAGGAAGGACTTCGATATTTCAACAATTTAAATTTCAGATTTGTGTAGCACGAAAGAATATTTTCTTCCTTTTTTTTTTTTGATTGAATTCATCCAATAAAATGTACGAGGATGAAAATAACTGACGAAAAAGTTGGGAGCAGGTATTAAAATTATAATTTATAAACTTAACTTTGAAAATTGATTTATCGAACTTATTATGAAGATTAAAAAACCAGAGGAACATTTTTATACTTTTGCAATTACGATTCATCATCTACAATACAATTATTCTTACAAATATAAATTAATTAATAAAACAAGTACTTAACTAAATTATGATCAATATCAATTCACCGGTTTGAGCGACTGCCTAGAAATTATAATATTCTAGTTTTTTTTTTTTTATTGTTTCGATTGATTTATCAAAATAAGAATAGAAACTTTATTCAAGTAAATTCATAATCCACATGTTTATTTGTTCGCCATACATACAGTTGATAAGAAACATTTACAACATAAATGTTATAAAATTGATAAGTTGCATATACAATTATACAATCGCATCTATGTTTCAATTAGTTCAACCCTTTAAAATGCTTACAAATATATTTTAAACTGAATACATATTTCAAAAGTAACTACTTCACACTCAATTCCTTTAATATGATTGTTAAATATAGAAATTTATTCTTAATGAACTTAAGAAAATTTACATTTATTTGTTACGAAATAATTGCTTCAGTAGAAATTTGAATTTATGAATTTTTATTATAATTATTGTTTCACCGAAAATCTTGAGCAATAAACTCTTACGAATATTTTCAAAACAATTGTGTGTTTCTAATCAAGTGTATATTGGACTACATTATGCACTAAAAGTATAATTTAAACAAAAATAAAGCTAGACATTTAATTATGTCAAAAATCTGGTTTATTTTGTTTAACGATAGGAATGTTCGGCCATATACACATACAACACAAACTAAATTCGAATATTTTTACGAAAGTTATCATTTTGTTACCAATTTAATGAATTTTCATCTAATTATGTATAAGTAAATTTATTTTTAAATTTAATAATAATTATTTTATAGAAAGAAATTTATTTCAAAATTCGTATTTTTTTGTTCGATTGTATCAATCAATTTGGTCAGACTCTAATAGAGATCGACAAAATAATAGAATTAGACAAAAATCTAATCGCTATAACGCCTGATGAAATTTCAGTATTTGAAAAAAGCTTTGTCCTTTAAATAATTTAATGAATTTAAACAAAAAAAAATGATTTTGTATTAGAATAAGGTTTTTGTGTTGCTCCTTCAGCACTATGAATCCAATTAAAAGCTTATAAAATTTCAAGAAGTTATCATCGTTACCAGATATTCATTTCTATCCATCTAAAAAAAATTGTGTCAAAAGTTAAATTAAATCGACGTTAATTTTTGAAAGCTTCGCAAAAAAAACATTCTATTCTATAAATTTATCTGTGCAATCTTTTTGACAAAAAACAGTATTAAGAAAAAAAAATCATATTTCCATCCTGTGTGCAATATAATAAGCTCTAAATATAACAAAATAAAAGAAATGAGCGAAAATATTATTTTTGCAGGTGATATAACAATTCAAGTGCAGGAAACTCAACAAGCTATAATATTCTGGGCAAAGATATATAACATTCAACCATGAGGAAAAAATAATAATCAGAATAAACAATCAAATTCATAATGCTGTAACAAATAATAATAATAATAATAACAACAACAATAGCAATAATAATAATGATCATGATAGTAGTGGTGGTGGTGATGGTAGTAACAGCAAAGTTAAACTTAACTACAGTAACCACAATATCTATATGTGAATAGATAATATACAAATGAGGTTGAAGATCCCAAAAAAATAAAATAAAAAAAAAAAATTATTAAATACAAGAAAACATGTTTGTGTTTTATGGAATCATGTTCCAGAAGAGATCACATTGAAGAAAGAAAAAAAAAAAAAGGCATGCAAGTCATGTCTTTCAGATTTGTAATGACCGTTGACGGTGTTTTTAGTGTAGCCAAGCAGGAAATGATGGATTGTGAGTACATTAGTCTTATAAACATATATATATATATATATAGTTTATTCGTATATGTATATAGTTTATGTGGAGCTATTTTAAATTTCAAAGAATGAAACGAATGAAACGAATGAAATAAAGCAAAGTAAAAATATTTATGCCTAAATTAGAATATGATGGTAAATTTATGCGGTGCGTACTTATTTATTTCGAATATAAAAAAAAAAAAACAAATAAAAATAATAAAGAAATATTGTTCTTCATGCAGAGCAATTTAGAGCAATAAAATAAAAAAAATTAAAAAAAAAACTATTTTTTTTTTCGTTTAACAAAGATGGAGAGATTAATATCGGTATGTTGTAGTTGTTGATGTATCTCTAAGCCAAATAAATCGAGAGCTATTAAAATAATAAGATTTCAGCCAATTTTGATGTGATAATCGATCAGTTTAAATACATTTAAAAAAAACATTCTATGTTTACATTAATTATGATCAGAGAGAAAAAAAAAACAACAACGATTTGTTATCTTTTTCATTGTTTAACAGTTAAAGAACATGTTGTAAGCATGGATTATTAATTTAGGTCACTTAGAGCCACATTTTTGAATCATTTTTTTTATTTTTATTTTTTACTCTTGTGGGCGTTTTTTTTTAAATTTTGTATCCCTTGAGTCTCTAGAATTGTGAAAATTAGAAAAAAGGGAAGTAAACTATAGCTTAAAAAGTGTTTTACTTTTTCCGGACGATATCCCAATAGTCATTTTTAGAAGTCTATAAACCGGAAGGAGTAGACTTATAGTTTATAGACTATCTTTAAACCGTTTAGCAGCATATTTTTTTTTTTTATTTCGAAAGTCTAGACTATCTGGTGTCTATACCGTATATAAACTCGATATTTTTACTACACCGGTGCCTATATAACATATTAAAACGGTACATAGTAGAAGAGACATCAGACTCAATATTTACATGTCGCTATAGACTGTTTAAAGATAGTGTCTGTCTTGCTTACCCATTCTCTATGAACCATCTATGAACCATCTATGAACGCGTATTCTGTACTGGTATCGTAAATTTTTTGGATACCTCTATGTTTCGTGTGTTCTGACCAGAGTACGAAAAGTCACAGTTGAGCACTTTTTAAGTTTCAGAGAATTCTCATGAAACCTTGCATTGCAATGCAACAGCTTCGTTTGATTTCAACTTAAAATAAAAATTTGACTTAATATTAAGATCATGAAATTTTCCATTTTTTTACCCAAGAACTCGTGTGGTTGAACATGATTTTCCAATTATTGGTTATGGATAAAATTAAATATTATCAAATGAAATCTTATGCACTTCTCATATGTATAATTTCTTCAATTTGTAATATAATACAATCAAATAGGCCCAACATAGTAACTCTGAAAATTATAACAGGCTAAGAAATTTAATTTTAGAAAAGTATTTCAAAAGTAAAGAACCACGAATACATTTTATAATAGATTTTAGTTACTTATAACTCATAATTTGTTTTTTTCCTACCATTTGTCAACTTTAGAGTCTATAAACATAACATTGAAAATAATTATTTTAATTTAGCATTTAATATTTTTTTTTTCTCCAAATTGTTTTGAAAACTTTTTCTTTTTATTTAATAATACGATATTCTTTATTGTCAAAATTTTACAGTTAAATCAACCAACACTTTTTATATTGTTACTTCTTTCGAAAATGTAGATTTAATTAGCGGTGTTACCGATAAGCAAAAAAAAAACATAAATCATCTTTTTCATAAACTGTGTACTAGTTATTAAATAGACTGTTGATAAAATACTGATTATTGATAAAATAAAAGTAAAGCTTTAATGTATATTGGTAATAACTTAAAATGTTCAGAAGTTCAGGTGAAAATTAAATTGAAAATGAAATATTCTAAAAATAAAATCAAACTCATAGTATAGTTAAATTATTAAGAAAATTTTCTTAAAAATTTAGAGACACGAACCTACTATCTTCTGATAGGCAGGTTGCTTTACCATCAAAGAAAGAAATTTAATAATTTTTTCATTCATAATATTAAAAGTTTTTATTATAATATCGGTTTGATATTTATTTTCTGTATATTACTAAGAAATTTGTTATTGATGTCGATATTGATTCCTCAATATTTTTTGTTGACATATTCAATTCAATACAATAATGGAAACTCAAAAACTATAAGAGCATATAAACATTATATAATCAATAGAAATTACAGTTTCTTCGTAATTAGAACCATGAAATCCTAACATATATGACTCTGAAATAAGAACAATTCTATTCTAAATCGTGAACCGTATTCCATTTTTATTGATATGAAATTTATAATTTGGTCTCTGGTAAGCATGAAAATTTGCTTGTGTTTGAGTTTGCAAATGTAACGAATCTCGTTCTAGTTGAAAACTATTACAGTATAATTCATTTCGTTTGTGTATTATTTAGGACACTTAAATTGTTTTGTTTTTCGTTCGAAATTATTTTCGATTTTACATATTTCTATGAAATTTCCTCCTATAAATTTAAATACTTATGTAAAATGTTTTTTTTTTTGTTTTATGACTTTATACCGCCAGTTCCAGAAATTAGAATTATTCACAAATTAGAATTTTGGTAAAGCTGGTTTTGTTCTAATTAATGAGTTTCAACAGTAATAACCAACAATGTGCATATAATTAGCTAAATTCAATAACAATTTACCTAAATTTAACTACCGATGTCTAGATATGTTTTGATATTAGTCTTTGTGAAATAACTGATGAGTAGATAAATGAAAACAGAACTTTCACGATTTATGAATAAAAATGTTTAAACAAACGATCAAATAAATGGTAAAAAAAAAAATGAGAAAACAATAAACAAATAAAAGATATTGAACTGTATCAATATATTCACATCAGCATAATATCTATCGCTGGCCATATTTTGATAAAAAAAAAAACAAAAAAAAATCTCATGGGAATCTACTTTTAATAAAGAAAAAGTCATGCACAGACATTTTGGTCGCTGATAAGTACCACAAAATCAATTTCATGTGACCGTTGACATTAGTTTTTCATTTTATATAATTATTATGATGCTATAATATGAATTGTTTATTAAATGAAAGATATTTTTAATATGCAACTCCATCGTGAAACCATTTGATTTTTAACGAGACGAAAACAAAAAATTATTGAACAAGAAAAATATTAATAAATGATGTAGTAAATACTAAATATATGAACATTATGACGTTTTTAGTCATAAATTTATTTTATTTATTTATTTATTTATGTAATTACAAAATGTGTAATTTTATTGAAACTGTGCTGATGGCTTAAAATACTCATTTAAATTGCAAATTTAAAAAAAAAAAAACTTAAAGCAAAATTGTCACACAAATATTGTCTTCAACTTAACTGACATCTATTAATTAAATTGAATTAAATGATTTTTTTTTTCTTTTCTTAAATAAATAATAATATGCTCATTAAGAAATGAAGTGAAATAAAAAAATGCATTCAATAAGAATTATTTAAGATTATATTTAATTTAAGATTTAAAACTATTCATATAAGCACGGCATATAAGCGTACAATTGAAAAAACAATAATGAATCCTTTTTAATGGTTCCTCAAATACTAGTACAAAGCAGTTCAATTTTCAACTTTTCTCAATATTTGCCATTTTTTTTTTGTTGAGTATTTTCATAATTTTCAGGTCAGATAAGATCAAATGAGAAAAAAAATGTTTACAGATCCATTAATTTTATTAACATTTACCCGAGTTGTGGTCAGAGATGCAAGTATCTTCGACACAAGTTACAAGATACGTATCTTAAGATACAAAGATATTATCTTGTGTCTGTATTCTGAGATATATCCTTGAAACTTGTATTTTACATTGAAAAGATACAAGTTACTTTTTAAGATAATTTCTTTTAAATTTTTTGGATTTTTCATATTTAAAGAATTGTTTAATAGATTTATTTAAAATATAACTACTTACAATACAATACAAGTTTAAGTATTAAAATTTTCGTGCTTTATTTTAAGAATTTCACTTGCGTATTTTTAAAAGAGTATCTATTATCTTTTATCTTTTATCTTACTGAAGTAAAAAAAAAACACATTTCAATTTTGTATCTTTTACCACCAAATTAGATCCCTAGAATCAAGATCAGTTTGATATGGAATTCGTCATTATTACTGCATACAAATAGAACCATCATTCATACACAGCCAATGACGGCATTTCATTTATTAAATGCGATAAAATGAAAAAAAAAAAGAAGAATAAAAAACAGATACCTATGTATTATTGCAAAATAAATATGTTATTGCTAGAATAATTCAGGTTTGGTTTGAAATAGATAATTTACTGTTTATGTGAAAAGGGTAAATAAAATTCTTATAATCAGTTCCGGTCGCTCTTTTAAATGGATGTACGATAGGATAATGCGGGCTCACGAATTTTTTATTAGTCTTATAATACATAGTTAATAAGTTAATATTTACATACAATTTTTTTATTTACCAAAATGTTAATGAATAATATTTCTATAAACGATTCTTAAATATCAGGGCATAATGTTGGCTTACTTTAAATTTTAAAAACATGATGTTCACCTCTTAGTTTATATACCGACACAAAAAAAAGCATTAGAAGTTTTTTTTGAAATCGTAAATAACTTCCAAATCAAGCCTCGTACAAGAAAAATTATCCGCTATCGATCCCCATTATTTTATGAAGGCGCAAGGGCAATTTTTTTGATAGAATAGATATGTGTTTTTTTTTAAAAATGTTGTATATTATTTGCAAAAGAAGCTAAAACGGTATGTAGAGTAGACGGGACATTAGACTCAATATTTACATGCCGCTAGACCGTTTAAATTTACTAATCTATAAATTATAGCTCTATCTCTGTCGCCCTATAGACATCTAAAAATACCTATTGGGTGGAACTACAAATAATCTGTAAAAACATCTTCATCAAATGGCTGCTGGATGATTTCAATTAAACAGTGAAAAATTTAATATTTATTTCGTTAATTTCTAAATGGTTTAAATAATAAATTTAAAAATTATAAATATAATTATCATCGAATATCAAATAAAAAACCAATAAATTAGTTTCAAATGAAAGTTTTATTATACCAGTAAGTTTATTGCTTAAATATACAAATCTATTTCTGCAATGATTACTATATTAGGTAATAATTATAATTAAGAAAAAATTGACAGTTGATAAAAATTATGTAGTATTGTGCATTATATCAATAAAACTCCTAATTAACTAAAACATTTCTTATGAAATTTTATAAGATCGAAATCAATTTATTAGATTTTTTTTCTATTGAGAGATGGAATTCAAAACTATTGTAAGATTTGTTGAGATGATATTGATTTATTTACAATTATAGTTTTATTAATATAGTAAATTTTCTTATGGATTATTAAGTCCATTCAATGGAATACCAAACGACGAAGAAAGTTTACAAGATCATATTATTAGTCACTAAAGAGTGAGCTTCTATTTAGTAAAAATAGGAAAAAAGTAATACAATAATTTTATGATATAAACATTGAATAATTGTATAGGTATAGGTATGAATGAATGCATAATTGAGGCAATAAGATAATTATTAAAACAGATTATAATATTAGACACAAAAGCTAAAAAAAAAACCATTAATCTATTTATGTTTTGTTATGGTGGTGGCTGCATGTGTTTGTTTGCTGCCACTCAATACAATATAAGGACTGTGTGTTTCCTTTTGTTTGTGTTGTAACATAGTTAATGTTCCAAGTGGTGTGTCTGTTGAACTCATTTTCATCATTAACTATAATAAAATCGAGTGAAAAGATACAATTTTTAATTTAATATTCGTTTTTATTTCTAATAATTTGCAGTATTTGCAAAACGGCATTTGAAATTACTTACCCCATCTTGTTCATTTTTCTTTAAACGTTTTTCAATTTTATTTTTTCCAGGACCTTTTCCATGAAATTTATGTGATAAATATCTAAAAGCTTCTTTTTCATTTAATAGATGACCATTGTCATCGATATATTCTAATTTCACATTAGGTTTGTAGCTATCCTTTTCTTTAAAATCGCATATTGGACCACTGTGGAAGCGATCACGACGATTGAATTTTTCATCCTCCCTATGAAAACGGAGCAAATATAATGTTTGTGAATATAATTTTTACAAAAAATCAATATTTTTTACTTACCCATAAGCTTTATCTTCAATGGAATAATTTTTTGCTTGAAGATGAGCCATTCTAGTATTACTGGGTCGATTTGTTTCCTCCTTTTCCAAATAACCTTTGGATAATGCCAATTTTAATGCAGCCCCCATTCCGGAACCAACATCTGGTTCTTCATCTAAAATAGCCACTTCTATCAATTCAATTGGTTTGTCTGCAGGCAATTTCTCTAAATCCGGATTAACCGAATTCCATGTGCCTGTGCTGCGTTCCTCTTCAATTGGTTCTTCTAATTCATCAACATCACTATCAAAGTCCATCATATCACCAGCATCAACATCCCGATTACCTGACATACCATATGTTGGAATATCGCCTAATGTACGACAAAATTCCGCTGTCGCATTTAGCGTTATGTTATTTTCTTTTATTCTTTCTATATCCATATCTTCATTATCAGAATTTTGTTCGCTTTTCAATTCACTTTTAATATTTGCTGATTCATTTATTAAAGTTTTCGAAATTAATGCTTCTTTTTGTCTTAGGCGTCTTGCTTTTGATAGAATTCTTTCTAAATCATCATCTTCTTCTTCAACTTTAATATCCGATTGACCTTCATCCACTCTTGGCACATCATCTGTATCAATGACATCATCAATATGACGGCGTGGTATTCGTTTGGCAAAATCTTTTGTTGAATGCGAACTTTCACCTGGCATTGGTAAAAGATCTTCAGCTCTAAGCTTTTGACGCAATTTCTTAATTTTTTTCTTTTTCGGTTTCTTGAAGCTGTGTAAAGAAAGAGTTTATAGTTAATTTTTATTACAATTTAATTAATTTATTAAGATTGATTATAAACCATAAAATAAAAGAAGAGATACATTATTTGAAATGTTCAAGTAACCAAACAAAATTATTTCGGATATCTAGATCTAAATATAAAACCATTAATGGATCAATTTAAGTACAGATTCTAATTATGATAAGTTTTTATAATAGAGTTTTATTTCAGCTTTGAAGCGCCAGATTAACCGATAAAAAAATGTCAAAAAAACAAAATAATTATCAAAAGTATGACGAACATTGATCCAAAATATAAATTCAAATTACTATAAAAAAAAAAAAATCAAAAACAAAATCAATGGCAAAATTATTCAAAATACACGTAATGAATAAGCAAAAATGATTAAAATTATGCCCACAGCACCGGTAGTTAGTCATTAGCAAATATTTCTCTGTTTCAGAATCACAACAAAATCATATCGCAAATCAGATCAATACAAAATTATACAGAAAATAATGATGAGGCCAAACAAAAAGAAGAGAAATAAAATTGGAACGCAATTCGAACCGAACCTATAAAATGATAAGCATACTGTTTGAATAGTTTAGTTGTTAAATTGAGATTTAAAAGTGAAGTGAAAGAAACATCAAATTTTGAATAAATTATATTTTTCAGCGCCAGAGAAGAGTATTCAATTGAATAATAATGTCGAAGTTCATTTCAATTGTGTTGTTATTTTTGTTTGCAGTTCAGGTAACTGAAATCGCGAATAATAAAAATATTATTTTATTTTCTTTAAGCCAGTAAATAAAAGTTCTAAAATCAGATTATGCTTTTTGGTAGATATTTGCGACTCCACCGATTGTTCCAGGAGTACTGAAAGCAGCCGATAAATTAAAAGATCACGTA
>JAABKK020042160.1:0-13074 GCA_011634745.2 Catotricha subobsoleta | reverse complement strand
ACCTACCTAACAATTTTACGTATACTGCAGAATACACGGGACCGACGGCTTATAATGGTGCCCTTCCGAAGCACCCCTTAATAGGGTTAATAGCTTATAAATTTTTTTTTATTGAATTGAACAACAGTATTTAGAAAAATAAATATTAAGATTGTATTAAAACGTAATGGCTTAGATAACCAATATTATTTCTGGGAAGTTAGTATTGATTTTTTCTAAATGAATAAGCACAATTTCATCCATCGCTTAGAATGTATGTAAATTGCGTGTTGTCATATTCATCTATAAAATACACTTAAAAACAACAAATTACAAATATCGATTTTTAATTTATTTCAGTATGATGATCCAAATTTTGATTTTATAATTACATTAAGTAATTCAGATATCTATATTATAGTTTAAACCATTTGTATTTATAAATTTAAATCGGACAAAACTTCACTAACATTAAAAGAAAAAAGTAAATTATACACTAATTAAAATATTATTTGATTATTCTTTCTTTTTTTTTTGGAAAAAAACAAAAATACAAGAATTGCTTTAAATTAACGTGAATCCAGATTTAGTCCACTCTTCACTTGTATTCCATAACCACTATGCTAATTCATCATCTTTAGCCTTACTCGATTCATCCTTCATTCTTCATTCTTAAATTGTCAAAGTACTTTGCAGTGTTCCGCAAGACTTGGATCAATGGCTACGAATATAGTTGTTTGAGCACCCATTTTTTGAGTTATAAAGAACAGAAATTTAATGCGCAAATGACATTCAAAATATTTCTGTTACGTAAAAATTCTGTTAAAACAGCACCTGGATAAAGCGAATTAACCATCACACCAGATCCAGTTAGTGGATTTGCTAATTCCTTTGTAAAATATACATTTGGAACTTTAGAAGTTTAGATTGGAAATAGTTTTTCCATTCATTGTATGAATTT
The DNA here is from genome assembly GCA_011634745.2 of Catotricha subobsoleta. Classification (NCBI taxonomy): domain Eukaryota; kingdom Metazoa; phylum Arthropoda; class Insecta; order Diptera; family Cecidomyiidae; genus Catotricha; species Catotricha subobsoleta. Next base: position 12,134 of record JAABKK020042160.1, on the reverse strand, counting down.
TCACTGTTTAAATCATCGCGTTTTATTCGAGGTTTTATTTGACCGAAATAATAATAGTATAATAATAGCAATTCGACTTGGCACAGAGATGACTTTAATCGTTCCAATACTAGTTTCGTTAGCAAAAAGTGTCCCATGTGATTGACACCTATTTGAAATTCAAAGCCGTCCTCCGCTCATTGATGTTTTTCATCATTAGTCCGGCATTATTTATGAGAATTTCAAGACGAAATGTTTCTTCGAGGAATCTATTTTTAAAGTATTTAAAATTTATTTGATTAATTTGTAGGTATGCAATTTTTTTTCTTCAGAAAATTGTGAAGGAAACAAACTTTGTGGCAAATTCTCGAATTGATTTTAGTAATGACAAATCAAGAGTTCGATTAAAAGACATTTTGATTATTAGTTTCATTGAGATTTAAGAAATTACCCTATATCGATTCTGGACAAAATAGTACTTTTTTTACGATTCAGAGAATTACCTTGGAGAACAAAATAGTTTACTAAAAGTCGCTTAGGGGACATCGTTGGTTTTTTCGCGGTTTTTTTTTTCGAGAAATGTTAAAGCTACTTTATGTCCGCATAATCATATCTTTTTTCAGTTTTTCAGAAGTTCGCCTAGGAGACAGCGCGAGTTTTTTTTTGAAAGGCATCAACGTATTTTCTTAAAAAAAAAAAATTACCCTATCTTACTTTTTCAAATTTGAAATAACATATGTTTTCCCCAAAATCAGGTAGTTGCTCAAAATCCTTATTTTAGTCTCTGGTTCTTGAATATATTAATTTTAATAATAATTTATTATTTACAGATCACAAATTGATCTAACAATTAAATCAATCTATTATATCAAATTAACGGATAAGAACAGCGCCATCAATTTAGTTCATTTAGTACTTATACTGAGCATTCAGTAAGGCTATACTACACGTAAGCTGCTAGCAGCTGAAATTACCAGCTGAAAAAAGGAAATTTCGAAAAGTAATGATCAGATCGATTTGATGTAAAGACAAAAATGTAAGTCTCTCAAAAACATATATTTTATTCACACAATATTTTAGTGTAGCTTGTATAATTTTCGAAATATCTTAGTTTAAGCCGCTAATTTGTAAAATTGGTTCCTAAAAACTTGTGTGGAGTATGGGCTTGGGCATAAGAAACACAAACATTTCAGTAAAATACTTGTAGAAAGAAAACAGTCAGTCACAAAACTTATCCTAAGACATTATAATCTTAGAAAACTAAAAATGTATAAGTACTATTCCTTAGTATACCATAGTCGTGTCATTTCTATTAGTTTTTTTTTTCATACATATATCTGCGATAAATGATATTTATTAACGGTACGAAAAATATGAATATTCTTATATACATTTTTGTATTGACTTATATTTGCAAGCAGTAAGCATATTTTCTTCCAGCGTCATGAATGAAGAAAATAATTGGGTTTGTGGTTTTGAGTTTTGTTATCATCAATAGTATAATTAAATTCTGGAAAAAAAACATTTTAAGTTTTTTGAGTTTTTATTATTCTCGGGTTTAGTTGTTGAAAACATCATCTAGCTTTAGAAGCAAAATTTTTACAATCAAAGATAAAAATGGTGGCTTTAAAAGAAGCATTTAAGTCGTTCAGCAGTATTGTAAAAAATTTAATAGGGTACGCCGAGAGAAAAAAAAAGTGGTTTTTTATATTTTTTTCTGATAAATACTGAAAAGTTAATTATACAAAATAATCATCAAATTTTAAATTAATTGTTAGTTTTGAAACCACAGAGATTTAAAATTTCGGTTTTGCACTATTTTTCGTGCAACCAAATTTGACTGCATTCTAAAATGTTATGTTTAAATATGGCAATTTATTCTGAAATGGAAATACAAATTTTGATGTTTAAAAGTCAACAACACTTTTGTTTTTGTGTTCATGCTTATATTTTTCTCTTTATAACAAAACAAAAGATAAATCATAATTATTATTCATTTAAATGATTAATATTATCATTATAGCTATCATTTATCAGTTTTATTGATTATCAAATAATATAAACAAATTCCATAGCCTCAAACCTTATAGATTTCACATTTAAGAATGAAGTTGGTACCGAAGAATATGAAAAAATGAACTATTTTAAAAAAAATCATTTTGGTGGAAATGCATTTATTTGAATTTGTGAAGCCTGAATTTAAAATAAATATGATATTTAGTGTTGTGTATCAATAACCTTTCATGCCTATATTTCTGAAAAAATGGTCCGCGTACTATATTAGAGATCATAAAGTATTTTTCATAACAGCAACCAAATCGATCTAAATTCATTTATTTTTCTCCTTTTTGTTTAATAATTAAAATTAAAATTATTATTGTAAGCTCATTACCTTAGTTTATATTGCGCAAATAATACTGGAATTTTTCGAAAAATCGTAAAACAATACTAATTTGAGCGATATTAGCACCATGCAAATGTAGAATTTTTTAAATAGTAGATAAAAGGACGGTTCTCTTTTTATGCAGGATTATTTGCGATTATTAGTTTTTAATAAATCCTATTTGTGATATAAACACGAATTATTCTCATAACCTTATTTTATTTAGTGTATTTTATTTTATTTAGAGTTTTCTTTGGAACAAAAAATGATTAAAAAGTTAACGAAGTAATTAAAATGAAATAAATAAAAGTTAATATTAATTATTGTATGCAATTAACGTTATAATTATAAGATTGATAATAATCTAAACTTGACTAAATTTTTCAGCCAAACGTCCAATCAAAAATTCTCTTCTCTCTAGTTTATTTTAAGTAATAAAATATTTGCATATATAAACACCATGCAAAATAAGTAGTTGAATAATACGAGAATTTGGCACGATATAAACTAAGGTATTTATTGAAAATCATAATTATTAAAATTATAAGTAAATACCGTGGTTTTATGATACATAAAAACTTAAAATTGAAAAAATGTAAATTGCTACAAAAGTATCTAATTTTTAAAAAGTTTAATGAATTGTACATAATTACACTAAACTTTGTTGCTCATAATTTTAGACACGGCCACAAATTTATTTATTTCCTTCATTATTAATATCTTCTTTTTCTAAATACTGTACATGTCTCAAGTTTTCTGCCTCTGTTCACAAATATAATATTCAAATACTAACTAAACCAGTTCACTCTTCACTAGTTTTCCATAACCATTCAGCAGTATCATCAACTTGAGCAGCTGTAGATTCTTTACTAATATGACAATCTTGAAAATATTTTCCCGAAACATTGTCCAGTGCATGGTCCAATGCTAGCATTAACGTTGTTTGCGCTCCAGATTTTGGAGTTTTAAAAAATAAATACATTGGATATGCAACTACATTCAAAATCGTATGATGACGTAGTAATTCAGTTTTTACTGGACCTGGATTTAGTGAATTGGCTGTAACTCCAGTTGATTCACGTGTAATTAGCCAATTTACTTTGACAATATGCAATAAATTTATTGTATGATTTTTCGCTATTCAAGTCCTCACGATTTATACGAGTGAAGAGATGAGCACTGCAAGAAACATTAACTATACGACTTGGTGACGATGCTATTAGTGTTTCTAACAATAGATTGGTCAATAAAAAATGTCCCATATGATTTGTTCCTATTTGCATTTCAAAACCATCTTTTGTTAATATTTTTGGTACATTCATTACACCGGCGTTATTAATCAGAATATCAAGTTGAGATTCATGCTCCAAAAATCTAAAGAATATAGAATAGGCAGTTAGGGCAAATGGCGTGAACGTAAACGTAGACGTTATTTTGAACGTAGAGGTGTCAAATTTCATAGAAAAAAAAAATCGAGGAGAAATAAGCGAAATTTGACCATAACATTTTTGTAAATTACGTGAGATATATTTAACGTGATCTAAAGGTCAAATTCCGCTACTTTGCGTCGAATTTTATTTCATTTTTTAAACTTATACGTTCACGCCATTTGCCCTAACTGCCTAATATTAGGCCATTTGATTAAATAAAAATTACTGTGATTTATTGTAAGTGCGCTTGCTCACAACTAACTTTTTGACGAATTCTCTTATTGATTCTAATGACGATAAATCTATTTCCATATTTATAATGTTATTATTGCCAGTCGTTTTAATGATTTCTTGGCGTGTCTCCTTCACATTTACTATAATTTCGACATGCCATATACATTTGTGCACCACATTTCGCTAATTCAAGAACAGTCTCTTTACCGATTCCAGTATTTGCACCAGTTATTAATACAACTTTACCATCAATACGAACATTTTTTTTGAATTGACCACCCTGCGCCCATCGCCTATTAAATGATGAAAAAAATAAGCTTTTTATATTAAATATGAAATGACGCCAACAAAAGAAAACAACACATACATAAGGTTACGGTATTCAAAAGCACAAGCCTCATAGGCTATCTATGCTATTCTCGCATTTGTTAAGTTAAATAAATCTGATCACTTAACCTTTAAATAAAGCACACTTGGAATGTAGTTATTGTAGAACGAATAGCTTCACTAATTTTGTTCTTATTTTAAAGTCAAATCACAAACACATCAATATTGTATTGGGCTTTTAGACAGCATTTATCCACGTGAGAGAGGTGTACGGATAAGTATTTTAATATTGAATAGACAAATAAAAAAATAAGTATATATCGATGGAACATGAACTATAACTAAAAACTTTTGTTGGTATTACGAATTGCCTTACACGCTATTATATAAAAAATGTTTTCGAAAAATATAATATATTACATGTATTACCCTTATCTAAAATTCTAATCGACTAATTTTTCCAATAATGTACGTCATCCAATTAGATTTAGGTAATTTTTATTAGCAACGAGCACAAAAAATATTTAGAAGAAAAATAAAATAAAATAAAACAATTTATTTTGAATTAATCGTTTCACTCGCCTATTTATAAATTTATAGAGGAACTGAGACTGTTGATAAATCAAAGTAAAAATAAAAGAAAAATTGAAATATTGATTTTAATACTTCACTATTTTATGTCAGGGTAATGCAATTAAATTACCATACAGACCATGATTATATTCTTATTATTATTAATGATTATTATTTAAATTAAGGTAATGGATATGTATTACATAATATAATGGAAAATTTCAATTAAATATTTATTCATTATGTTATTTATTTAGGCAATAATTATACATGAAAATGATAAAATTATTGAAGAAAAATGCTTCAAACATATGTAAAAAAAAAACTCTTGACAAATTAATAATACATAATAGATAAACATATATTCATTTGAATAACAATTACTATATCTCATTAGCATTTATCCAACATTGACGCCTGAATGTTGATATAAAGAAAACAATTTAAATGTTGAATAAAATATGTGCTCGTTTAATGATTTTTCAATCGTAGATAATCGACATTAAAATTCTTAATTCAATGCAATATATATTACATATAAATTAAGTGAAGGTAATGAAAAGAAAGAAAATATTTCAGTTATTATTTAAACTGGATTGTCAGCAGGAGCTAAACCTGTCCACTTTTCACTTGTTTGCCATAACCATTCAGCTGTATCGTCATCCTTAGCTGCCGTTGCTTCTTCTACTGCTTTACAATCTTTAAAATATTTTCCAGACATTTTTTCTAAATCTGGATCCAAGGCTAGTGCGAGTGTGGTTTGAGCACCAGACTTTGGAGTCTTGAAAAAGAATAACATTGGTAATAAAATAATCTTTAAAAACAGTTGATGTCGCTGCAATTCTGTATTAACAGCACCTGGATGCAACGAATTTGCTGTCACTCCTGTGCCTTGTAATCGCTTTGATAGCTCACGTGTAAAAAGAACATTTGCCAATTTACTTTGAAAATATGCTTTATACTTGTTATAACTTTTTTCCGAATTCAAGTCATCACGATTTATTTGACCCCAAATATGACCAACACTAGAAACATTAATTATTCGACTTGGTGACGATGCCTTTAGTGTATTCAATAGGAGATTTGTTAATAAGAAGTGTCCCATATGATTAGTTCCAATTTGCATTTCAAATCCATCCTTTGTTTCATATCGTGGACAAGCCATAACGCCAGCATTATTTATCAAGATGTCTAATCTAGATTCATCTTCCAGAAATCTTTAATATTAAAATTATACAAAAGTTACAAATAGTTCAACAGTCAAATGTTTTATATTGAAACACTAACTCTTCTACAAACACTCGAATAGATTCCAACGATGATAAATCTAATGTTCTATTAAATATATTTTTGTTTCCCGTTTGTTTGATAATATCCAAGCGGGCTTCTTCGCATCGTTTATTATCACGACACGCCATATAAATTTTACCACCACGTCTTGCCAATTCTAAAACCGTTTCTTTTCCGATTCCAGTATTGCAACCAGTAACAATAATTACTTTTCCATCGATACGAATATTCTTTTTTATAAATTGACCACCTTGTGCCCACCATCTGAAATATTTAAATTGATATGAACACAATAAACGATGATTTTTGTTCTTTTGTTAAAACGAATAGCAAATTCAATAAATATAGGAAAAATCGGGGAAAATTTTCTGGTGACCTATGACACAAATTACATTCAGCGAATAATGTACCATATTTATATAAATAATTATAAAAATTCAATGTTTGTATATTGTATTGAAAGTGAAATACATAATACACCCTCAACTATATTTTCAATCTTTACCTCCAATCTCATTCAATATTTGTATTCAAATATTTTCAGTTTTAAATCATTGTCTACTTTTGGGAAAAAAAATTAATTATGAAGACTGTTATTTAACATATGAATTAATTTTTAATCCAAAACGTAAAAAAAAATTTAAATAAAAAAAAACAAATATATTTACGAAATAGTCAATAAGGAATAATAAAATATTATTGATAATAAAGTGCATAACATAATCTAAACGCGAGAAGCAGTAATGTTATGCAAATCTACACAGTTAAGATATATAGAGTAAAGAAAGCTATTGATTATAAAAAAAAATATATTATTTAATTTACTGTTGCTCTTTAGAAATATAACATAAAATAATTAATTTATATTTATACAAATTATTATTGAAAAATAAAGAAAACAAAAATTAATATTCTGTATTTTTATTAATCAAAATTTTTGATCTCTCTTCATTTATGTAATTTTGACATTTTAATATTAATTAATTAATTATATATTTTTTCTTAACTTAAAAACCTTGTTTTACATTTTCTCTGACTATTTTATTTTTTTTTTCCAAAGCCGAAATTGTTTTGTTTATTTAAAAATTATATTAAATTACTGATATTAATTATTTAATTATTTTCGTAAATTTTTTAGCAATCTGATTGATACTTTATTATAAATTCAAGCGAAAATTAAGTATAACTGAAAGAAAACATAAAATTCTAAGCACAGTGTTTTGGGCTTTTGAGATATTTGATTTGGTAAAAATACAAAAATGAATTCTACAAAATATCAAATTTTAACATCATAACATTGCAAAAGTAATTATCAGTTTGATTAAATACAATTACAAACCTTATTAACCACATAATAAGAGTGACAACAATTATAATTGCTGAAGCAACACCGAACCACATTCCAATCTTTTTTGAACCACTACCTTCACTGTCTGACATTTTTCTATGATTATTTTTATTTAATGTACAGACACCTCAGTGACAAATACTTTATTCGAATTCAAATGAAATTGTAGCCGAAATGTAAATAGAAATGTTGATATTTGCTCAATTAACGTCCAAATCTGACTAATGAATGTGAAAAAATTAAAAAACTAAATTGGTTGAAACAAGCTCCGAAAACATTTGTTAGGCAAAATTGAAACATTCTTTGCGCAGCTGAAATGTATCGGTGAGAGTACAAATACGAATACCTCATATTACTATAAAAACCTACTTTTTTTAAAAAAGAAAAAAAAACTTCATAACTATGAGTTTATCAGTTATGCCTTGGCTATATTCACGTAAAATTATTTTTAAACATAACCATTACTAAATAGTTTAATCACAAATTATTTTATAATATATTTTATTTTATATTTAGCTGCTTCTATGTACTCAATTTTTAAGAATAATGATGCCCGACTGTCCAATTAAATTTAAAATTTTGTAACAGGAAAATAGTGAGCACTCATATTGAAACATATTAAATTTTTATGATCTATTGGCCTCGTAGGTTTTTCATGCTATTGTTTGTAAAATGAGTGTAACAACCCATGTGAAAGTCATTAAATAGGACAAAATATAAATAGATATCGATTTTATAAAGAAAAAAAAAAAATTAAATGTTGAATAAAATATGTGTTAGATTTATTAATATACAGATATTCAAATGTCATTCGATTGTGGTAATTGCCATAAAAATTCTTAATTCATCATTCAATATTACATAAAAAATAAGTGCAGGTAATGAAAAAAAAGAAAATGTTTATGATATTATTTAAACTGGATTGTCAGCAGGAGCTAAACCTGTCCATTTTTCGCTGATTTTCCATAACCATTCAGCTGTATCATCATCCTTAGCTGCTGCTGCTTCTTCTACTGCTTTGCAATCTTTAAAATATTTTCCAGACACATTTTCTAAGCCTGGATCCAATGCTAGCGTAATTGTTGTTTGAGCACCAGATTTTGGAGTTTTGAAAAAGATCAACATTGGTGATGCAAAAAATTTTAATATTGGTTGATGTCGTTGCAATTCTGTATTAACAGCACCAGGATGTAATGAATTTGCTGTCACTCCCGTACCTTGTAATCGCTTCGATAGCTCACGTGTAAATAGAACATTTGCCAGTTTACTTTGAAAATATGCTTTATACTTGTTATAACTTTTGTCCGAATTCAAGTCATCACGATTTATTTGACCCCAAATATGACCAACACTAGAAACATTAATTATTCGACTTGGTGACGATGCCTTTAGTGTATTCAATAGGAGATTTGTTAATAAGAAGTGTCCCATATGATTAGTTCCAATTTGCATTTCAAATCCATCCTTTGTTTCGCTTCGTGGCATAAACATAACACCAGCATTATTTATTAAGATATCTAGACGAGATTGTTCTTCCAGAAATCTTTAATTTAAAGAAGATACAAATTTTCATAAATAGATTTTTGAATATACTATTATACTAACTCTCGTACAAAACTGCGTATCGATTCCAACGATGATAAATCTAACGTTCTATTAAATATATTTTTGTTTCCCGTTTGTCTAATAACATCTAAGCGGGATTCTTCACAACGTTTATAATCGCGACATGCCATATAAATTTTACCACCACGTCTTGCCAATTCTAAAACAGTTTCTTTACCGATTCCAGTATTACAACCGGTAATAATAATTACTTTATCATCGATACGAACATTCTTTTTTTTAAATTGACCTCCTTGTGCCCACCATCTGAAATATTTAAATTGATATGAACACAATACAAGTTATATGAACACAATACAAGTGATATAATAATTGTTAGTGTCGAAAAAACTAATTAAAAGGAATTAAAGAGAAATAACCTGATCGAAAAACAAAAGAAAAAATGGAACATGCCCCAGTATTTTCTTTCTAAGCAGAATAGAAAACATTAAAATAAAGGAATATAAATTTTTGATAATATATTGTCTATCGTAATTTATTTCTATATGCAATTCCAAATATATTTTAGGTTTATTGGTTCGTTTATTCAAAAACTAAAAAAAATATTTAGAAATTCTCACATTGGTATCAAAATGTTGGCGATTTTGATTTAATACAACTACTAACCTTATTAACCATAAAATGAGAATAATTGTAATTATAATTGCTATAATAACTGCTATCCACAATACAACGTTTTTTGAGCTTCCACCACATTCCGACATTATTTAAAAAAATATATTAATGGATAATTTATTTTAAAATTAAAGTAAATGGATTCCAAATAATCAATTAAAAAGTTGTTATTCGTTCGATTAATGTCTGACTCAGACTAAAGAAAGTAATAAAAAATGAAAAATGAAAACTAAAATAAAATGTAAATTGGTTGAAGAAAACTTTTGCATTTAGAATGTGTAGTTACTCTGCGCAGCATATTTTGTGGGTTGGTAATACTTTGATTATAGATTGAGTTCATTTAAATGAAAAATATTGAAATTATTTGGAATAGGTTTAAATATATGATGTACTATGTACAATGTACATTGTACACTGTACAATTTATATTAATTTAAATCGACCTCATTTTGTATTTTAGTTGATTTTAAGAGGTTTAAAATTAAATTCATTAATTTTAGCTGATATTAACTTCAAGGTTTAACACTAAGATGCAAAATTTTGTATGATGAAATCATTCACAATTTCTCTATTCATTTTTTCTATTTACAAAGGGTTGTAGTATTCCCCTTGTATTCTGTCTGACCGAAAGAAGGATAAAAATGCATGCCATAATAATTACTTTAAGCATATAAAGAAGTATTAGAAAAATTTTGATAATTGGCTATAGTGATCAGATAAAAAGTTTTTATGATGACAAGGAATGTATATATTTCATTTGTAAAAATATGGAATTAATGGAATTTAAATGTGTTCACAAACAATAATACAACAACAAAAAATAAAATCTAATATAATTAAATTATATATATTAATTGCTTATGTTTTTGCTACTACAAAAGTTAATACTGAGTAATTTTTTGTATAAAAGATTTATTCGATTTTCTTTGTAAGTTTTATTCTACTTCGGTTTTCTATTGTTGCTAACACGCGATATATTTCTTTCAATAACATTTTTATTTATTTATTTTTTTCTTATTATATTACGTGTATCTGATTAACTATTTTTTAAACATAAATGTATACTAAAAATATTTATATATAAATTTTATATACAAACAGTTTTATTCACTTGTTCTATAAGTTATTATTTTGGGTGTATTGAAGGAGTTTGTTGTTCTCAATTTATTTAATTCTCTGAATGAAATATATTTTAATCGTTACATATACAATTTGACAATGATGCCGAACATTAACATTCATTAACTGACATTATTAATTTAAGTTATGGAAGAAATGTACAGATAAAAACAAATGATTACAGACTTTTAAGGATTTATTCCACGAATTTATTTATTGAATTTGCCACTCGATTCGTAAAAGAGAGAGCCAGAAATAAATTAGTATAAATATTTAAAAAAAAAAATACCTTATTAACCATAAAACTATACAAACGGCAATTATACTGGAAACAATAATTGCAACTAATTGAATTGTATCATAATTATCCACCATTATCAAAATTCTGTTTGTTTAATTTCTTATAAATAAATTTAAGCGTTCACTTATAATTTTTTTTATTATTTATTAATAATTCATGCAATCAGTTTAATTTTACAAAGAATAATCAAATCACATCCACATTCAATGATTTAAATGCGCAATAAGTTGCGAAAAATATGTATACGTTATTCTTTAGTCAAATCTAAAACTAAACTGACAAATTTCTAACATAATTTTATTTTTTTGCTGAAGGTCTTCTATCATTTCAGAACTACCAAACAAATAATTATGACCATCGCAAACATGCAATGCATTGTAAGTATACAACAGGTGTAACAGCGATTTTCTTGTATATTAAGTTATCGTATCATGAATCAATAATAGCTCAAATTGATCATTTAAAACCATACAATCAAACATGAATAATAATTGAGTTTGTATGAATAGTCGCTCATAAATTATTAATAAGTTAATATTCGTATTTAATGGTCATTAAAGAGAATACTGTGAGAGTATTTTTAATTAAACTCTCTTTCAAAATGAATAGAGGCAAATTTTAGTGAAGCATAAAATGTAGGTAGAATTTTGCTATGTCATGCTTAATATATATTTTATTTAAACAAAAATTATGTCACCGAGTTTTGAATGAAACACATATTTTGAAGGAATAATATTTATTTAATTAGCTTGTTCTTTTTTTTTCGTTATTACAAATCTTGTTTAAAATTATTAATATCCTATCGTATAACTATAATTGCATGGTGCCAGGCTTAAGAGCGTTCCATGCGAAAAGGGGGTTGCGCGCCCCGATTTTTCTCGGAGATGGCTCAAAAGTATGAAAATTCCT